>JAQQAF010000089.1:0-64848 GCA_029747655.1 Ensete ventricosum | reverse complement strand
ACACCCATATTTCTAATTACCCCCACCAGTTAAGAGAGTTGGTTGAGTTTTCAGTCCACAAATGATGAATGGATTCTTTCGAGCACAGAGGCCGGGCCGAGTCAACCCGTCAACAAAAACATATCTTTCTTGCGCAAACAGAAGCAAAAGATCTTATTGCCGAAACGTAAGCGGAATCTTTCTTTACTCCGAGGAGAACAGTCAAATCAAAACAATTTCATCTATACAACTTCCGCTACTGGCTCTAAAGCTAACTATCCTGGCTATTGGTCTTATAACGCGGGAACTCAATCTTACTTACTTGCATCCGCCTCTGCTAAAAGGAATGGAACTGGGACCTATAGGGGATATTGGGTAGTGGAGCACAGAATCACACTTCTGTAGAAATATGGTTATGCGAGGAGCACTAGAGGACTTGGAGCGGGGAGCACCAGAATGAACCCTAGTAGCAGAACAACAGGGGTAGGACACAGCGCATACAGAAGTAGAACCGAACTCCGCAGTAAAAGCCTTATGACCCGAAAATCCAAATATTACTAGCTCCTCCATACAACAAGACTGACTCGTTAGCCAACGTGCGCTATTATTCCACTAATGACTTGGAATGCGGCTTACGATGCTGAGCTGGGAGAGACGGGTTATTAAGAATAGGAGTCAGGCGGAGCAGGCTTGTTAACAGTATAGCCGGTTTCCGAGTTCCGAGCTCAAGTCTTGCTGTTATTGATTTCATTTTCCTATTTATGAGTTATCCTACTTGTGGTAGTAATAGGTAGGCTTGTAGGCACCAGTGGGATTCTATTTGCCACTTAGTAAAGCTGAGCCGCTGTCCCTTACTTTAGAGTTGGATTCTCTTACTAATGGGTGGAAATCCCTATTGACTATTTCGAGTTTAGTGTCCTGGGTGTTGATTCTGTATTTGATGAGACATTCTTGTACTAACTAGGTTGATGCTGCTACTGCCCTCAGCAGGGTTACCTAACGAATTCAATGATACTTTCACTTGAAATGAGGTACTACTAATGAGGCTGCTACTCATAGCTCTAAGCCAACAAGGCAATACTAACATAACAGCCAACCAAGCTACAGTCCAAGCCCCCTTTTCACTCTTCAAATACGGACCTCGAGCCTTGCTTACTGCCCGCACACCCCTGCATGGCATTCTTATTACTCTATTGTGGACTCCCTCCTAAGATGGAAGTTCAACTACAGCACCGGGCCTCAGCTCCAAAGAGTGAGAATCGAAAACGCGGGAATCAAATCAATAAGTAGAGGAACCCACCGGAGACAGGGAATAATCAATACAATCATATGTAATTGAGCTACTAAGTCAAAGGCTTCCGCTAGTGTCAACAATACTTGTTCCCATAACTATGGAGAGCCGGATCACTGCTGCTTCTCGGAAAACCGCGAGTAATAAAGAGTGGAACTGGCGCTTCTCATGCTTTACTACATAACGGATTCTTTCTATAACAAGTACTTCTCATACTTGAACTCGAAACCACGAATTGCGCCAGTAAAGAGAGAGTCCAACTATGTACTAAGAGACTTTCACTCAGAACCCAGGCTTCCATACTGCCCACCTGTTGCGTTGCTTGGCGGCCCTTGGCGCTTCCGTTTCTTTCAGCAACCCGACAAGCTATTTTAATAGTGCGTCAGCTCTTTGCGATGCCCTTGGTTCCAACCTATCACTACGTTGTCCATAGGTGTGGTGTATTCTTTATCCTTAGGTTTTTCCATTCTTATTGGTATCTTGTTAACATTAGTATCGGTTAGCAGGGGAAGTAAGAAGAACCGCCAAGTCACTTATACGGTTACGCGACAGTAAACACTTTTTCCACTCTTGCTAGTAGGAAGTTCAATGCTTCTATGCGCCTAATCAGAATCGAAGAAGGCCTTGGAAACATAAGTGAAAGAGTTGAATCAGCCGGTGTTCGAAAGTAATCTGTTCGAGTGTTGTCTCCGAGATCAAATGCAGGATCAAAAGCTGGATTAGGATACGCAGTAGGGGCAGGTGAGAAAGCAGAAGAATAGCCTGTTCTAGTTGACGACTTAATATTGGGTTCAGAGAGTGGGGAAAGTCAGCTGCAAGAGCAAGTGGTTCAACAAGTGTTGTCGATTCAGAAAGTAGAGTAATTGTTGAGCTTGGGGCAGAATATCTTACTTCTTCAGCTGCAGAAAACAGGAATTGTAATGACTTGTACTAATTAGGCTAACTAAGCTTTTGATTCGTTTCTTATTCGGCGCGAGTTATGTCGTATCTATTGTGGGCTGGGCGCTTATAGGCTTTCTACTCTTTCCCTTTGTCAGAGAAGATTCAGTATGCAAGTAAGATGTTTCAGTTCGACTTGAATCGTCCTAAGAAGAAGAATCGACTCTATTTTTATCCTGCGTAAGTAGATTATCCTGTATAAGTTGATTCTCCTAAGTAAGTATAAAGTAAGGGTTAGGGCCCCAGACTATCTGTGTCGGAACAGTATCCAGTGATCAGAACGGTAGCAAAGCCAGGATACCAAAGTACAGAAGTGTCATCGTAGATGGAATCGGAGGCTGAAGCAGAAGCGGTAAGAGGACCAGTGAAAGAGTCAGCAGCTCGTAGTAGTAGAGCCTTATAAGCACTTTAAGCCTTAGTTAGAACAATATAGGGCATGTCCCGAGGCAAGCAAGAGGTCTTAGCCTAAAAAGAATTAGGGTATCATTGTAAAGACCTGCTACTGGGCCTATCAAAACTGTGCTTCTCGGACTCGGGCTTGTTACTAGCGCTTCTCTTCCTTACTTGTAGTCTCACTTTACTGCTGATGAGCTCACCTATCCTTTAGCTGAGTCTGATCGATCCTGTTCCTTATCTGGACTTTTCATCTACTTCTGATCTAGCTCTATCTGTATCTTTAGGCTAAGAAATTGTCGGTAAATGGATTCTTCAGTTTCATCTCGCAAACAGTTAATTGAACTGACACGGTTCTTAGACCTCTACTCTAGCTGTCAAAAGATGCTGTAGGCAATCATAATCAGGCCAGGCAATAAGAGTAGATAACACTATCCCCGCTCCACCAACCAAGCCTTAGCTTCAAACTGGTATTTCTATCTTCTACTCTCTTTCTATCTTCTATTCTCTATACGCGCACACACAATTACTCCCCTTGCTTAGAGTCAATAACTTCTCCGGGATACTTAGCTTGTAGCTGACTCAACTCCATAACTCAATTCCTTATTGAACCTATGAGACTGCCCTCACCGACCTAGGCCTGTCCTGTTATTCCTACCCGACAGTAGTACTGCTCCTGTTATTCCGAACGCCTGCTTCTTATACCTGATACTTATTATTACACCGTGTGTGCCTGTCTCATAAGCCAGCCCGCCCTTATTCTTCTACTTATTAGTATGAGTTCAATCGGATGCAAAGCGCATAGAGGCCAGAGAATCTCAAGTGTGGGAATCAATGATGCAATTGCAGGCACAAGAATAGTCTCTAACCTGGGAATCAAACAAGAGATAACAGGACTTATGCTCGAAACTCACTCTTTCGCGTATATAATACAGATTGGAATCGCTACTAACAATACTATGAATAGAAAAAAGGGGATATCCAACCACTGCCCTAGAGTCTGCTTTCCTTCTTGACCCTTTGATTGAATTACCGGTATTGGAACTTTCCTTCACTAGCGTAAGTCCCGTACTGCTGCCTAAAGTCTTTAGTTCAACAATATGCCTTATGTAGCAATAGTAGACTGCTTCAACCTACCATTCCTCGGTCCAAGGTCACTTATCACATTCTTCAATTGACGACTTTAGTTCTTTATCACCCTACATCATTACCCTACATCAGACTAGGCCCGCCCCTAACATAACATTACGTAGGTCAGCAGTTAGCCTTAACCTAATTCACTCTCTACTGGTTCACTCTATCTTTCCTGGCGGAAATGCAAAAGTAAGAATAAGAGGACAATCACTGCTGCTCGTAAGACTTACTACCCTATCTCTGAAACCGTTATTGCTTTATATAAGTCTCACTATCCTGCCTCTCGGGTCAACTTCAACTCCTAGATCTAAGTCTGCCTTTCCTTAACCTAAATCTGACTTGTTAGTTTGAGTATCCTACTGCTTCTTTGCTTCCCGCGCTACGGCTTATACTATACTTGTTGCTTACATTATGTATTGTCCGGTTCCAACTACCCGGGTCTACAGCTACTGGTTTTGATTCTCTAGTTGCTGATCTCAATGCCTTCCCCGGCAAACAAAGAAGTAAGCCAACAACTAGATATAAAGAACGGAATTCAAAACGAAGAATTGTACTCCCAACTAGCAGACTTAAAACAAGCAACAGCAGGATTAACATGGAGATCCGGGCTTAAAGCAAGGACCGCGGATGAGTCACTCAATTCAGAGTTCCGAGTCAAAGGATTGGAGCACGGTTGGCGAGAAGTAGATCTATTCTGCATTAATGGTTTGTGGTTGTAAGGGGCATGCTTGATTCTGATAGCTATTAGTTGGATTCCCGAGTGCTATTCTTATTGGTATCGGTTTCATTTTACTCAGTACTAGTGCTTTGCATCATCTTTTCTTGTTACATTATCGCTTGCTCCCCACTTGAGTAGTGGTGTCAGCCCCAGCCCCAGAAGCATAAGTTACAGAATTCTAGGTAAGGAAGGAAGCCTTAGAGGTCAGAGTCACAGGATGCAATGCAACTAACGAGTGGCAGCTCGAGAGACAGTAAAGCAAGTGAGGACAATGCCCCGCCAGCAGTTAAAGAAAGCAAATAAGGCCTAGCAAATAGGTAGGTTTCACTCGGTGCCGCTACAGGGCTCGGCTCGGGTGTCGCAAAGTCAGGCTATCTCTCTATGAGGAAGAAGGTAGACTTCACTAAGGGAAAGACAGCTTTGGAGACTGACGCACTAGGCAAGTAGGCAAGTCGGCAAGTAGGCGCCGACAAGCTATTTTAATAGTGCGTCGACAAGTAGGCAAGTAACTACTAATGTTACGCGGCAGCCGTTACGCGGCAGGACAAGCTATTTTAATAGTGCGTCAGTGCACCGGCCGACAAGCTATTTTAATAGTGCGTCAGTTACACCGGCCAAGCAACCACCGAGTTGCGCGGCTAGCGCCGCTACACTCTTCTGGCCGCGAAACTGCTGACGCACTATTCAAATAGCTTGTCGGCCCGCCGCTACACTCTTTCTGCGCGGCTAGCGCCGCTACACTCTCTCCGGCGACAAGCTATTTTATATAGTGCGTCGACAGGCAGGCAAGTAACTACTAACGTTACGCGGCAGTGTGTTAATGGCGCCGACAAGCTATTTTAATAGTGCGTCAGTGCCGATAACTAGCCGCGTCACGCCACTGACGCACTATATATATAGTTTGTCGGCCCGCCGCTACACTCTCTCCGGCGACAAGCCGCTAGCCGCGCTTGCCGTATAAATGCAACCCTTGGCGCCGCGAAACTGCTGACGCGCTGAAAGAGTGTAGCCGACTGACGCGCAGCTGGCCGCGCCACGAAGGATTTATTGAATCCCTATCTTTCTCAATGACTTATTGAATTGTCTTATAGTAAAACGTCTTAGTGATCCAGTAGTGACTTGTCTCTCATCAGTGGTAGTCCAATTCTATATTCTAAGAGAAAGCATCGTTAGGCGCCTTAGTTAGTTAGTCTAATTCCTCCTATGGGGTTTCTCATTCCCTTATCCGAGTACGCACGCCTATTCTGTTTTTGATTCTGACTTGCCCATTTCATTATTCAATTGCTTATCACATTTACTTATATGAAATTGTGTGGGTTACTATTCGATTTGCTATTACTATTAGACTATGACTTCTACTATGAGAATTCCATTAATCACGATCAAATGTCAACTACGACTTCCCTTTCTCGCGTTTTCGCCTTAGGAGCAGCGGTTCAACTCCTGTTAGCGCTAGGGTCTTACTGAGTTGATTCTGACTTTCGAGTTTAAGCTTGTAGGTGCACTAGCTCATTCTTCTACTTATATTCATCCAATACTAATATCCGAAGGACAAGTACAAGAGCGAAGTGGATAAGTAAGGGTGGTGGGCTGATGAAGCATCTCGCTAAGTAATGAAAGATGGGAGCACGAGACTCAATCCCAAACTGCGGTATTGAAGCAAAGCAAAGAGCGGGAGACATAGAAGTGAGCTACACAGACTCTAGGGTGGCATAGTTGAAGAGCACAGCTGAGGAGCCTAGTCGTCCTGAGATACAATATTGTTGGGCGCAGGTTCAGAACGCAAGGTATATATTCCGGGAATGAAAGTAGAGATCCGGATCAGCAGATAAAGAATAAGTGAATTCCAAATTAGTAATCCTTAAAGTTAAGAATGCATTTTCTCTTGATAGCGCCAAAGCCATATCTCCTGTTAGCGCCGAGTCAACTCTATCCTTAAATGCGGTACTGTGGTGAGCAGGTTTTTCTGAAATGAGAACTGAACTCCTGACCTTCGATAAACACACTCACTCTTAACTAGAGGTAGAGGTCTGCCACTCGCCAGCAGCACTCTTTAACTACTTCCCTAGGTGCCTAACAATACCTTACTTTCCTCCCCCGGAATGAAACCATCAAGTCAAACTTTCACTTAGAAGTCAGAAGTCAATTCGTAGGTAATAGAACCAAACTCCGTATTATTATGCTACAATATGGGTAGATAAACAAAGTAGTCTAGTGTAGCGTAAGTCGGATCGTGCCAATACACAGAATTGAACAGTAGCGGGAAGATACAGGATCTCATCCCCAGGGCATAGCTCTAACATTTAAGTAGTCAAATAAAGAACTCAATATTAGGTGAAACGAGAGAGTGGAGCGGCCGCTGACCTCGCTTCAAAACTCGTACAGGATATTCTGTAACTGAGCCTTTATACAGAATCAGATATTTCAACAGTATCTTCTCCACTTGCGGGAACGTCTAAAGGATTAACCTCACGTAAGCACCGAGTCAACCATTTGAGTCAAGAAAAGCATTAAGACGGATGGATTCGAGTCGCCAATAAAGAAAGATACAACTCGCTCACTTAGCACAGAAGAAGGAATGGATTATGTATGACCTTAACCCTCATCGACAGAGTAAAGAGACACACTCGCATCCAAAGAGACGGACTAAACTCTAGCTAGAGGATACCATGCTTCAAAGCCAGTACTCTCTTCTTCTATTCTTACAAGCGCGAAATTCGATTCTTCAAGCAAAAGGCTTAGTTGTGCATTAGCTTAGCTTAGTTAGTTAGAAGGGGGATGCCATATGCTTTTAGAGGAGAAATGATTGAACAAGCAGTTTTGTTAATCTCCTACGGAATAAGTCCACTCTCAATGGATAAGAAACAGAACCTACATAGCGGGGTGCGCCCATTCGTTCTTAACTTCAAGTAAGCTGCAATCTGTGTAAAGAAGGTAAACCGCGATTCTATTAGATGTTACTCATTTTCTATTCTAAGTGTTTGTATATTAGATTAATTAGTAGAGTAGATTATATCCCCTTTGAAAATCCCTATTGAAAACTCGCGTTACGTTAGCACAAGGGAACAAACAAGCAATGGCGTTCGCGTCATTAAAGACTATTATAATATACTATATGCTACTCCTTTATCTTCTTGTCTGGGGCTTACTGGTGAAAGGTTTATGGAATAGCATAACATTGTAACATCTAATCTAAGTGATGTGTTTCATCAGGCTTTTTTGATAGTAAGGGTTCAGCCGGGTAGGGGGCATACACATGCCTCTTTATGCAGGGGAAAAAGGAAAGCATACATGCATGCCTCCTTATGTAGTAGGGGAAAAGGAGAACCTACATGCCTCTTATTTAGTCTACGTACTGAATGTCAAAGCAAAGAACGACTCTATTCCCATAGCTTATTTCTCTATTCCATAAAAAAGAATAAAATGGTACTAGTAGAAGGCAAAAGTGCATAACACATGTCCTAACCATGAAAAAACGAATCCGCTTCTTGTAGCTCAACCCAATTAATATCGAGCCTTATTGAAGTGAAGGCACCGAGCTCCGTATCTTTTTCAAGGCTATCTTCCCAATCGTTAGGCTACTTTCTCTCTTGTAGACCTCACTAACATAGCCTTCTTCATCTTTCTTTTCTAGGTGAAAGCACTCCTTTATTAGTGCCGAGTTTCCATATCTATATCCGCTTCGTTAGAGCTCCCAAGTAAAACAAAACAATCCTTCCATATCTATTGAGCACCACCTCCTAAGGTAAAGCTTTTTTCAAATCCAGTTCCAGTTTCAAGGTTAGGACCAATCAATCCAGCCAGCCATAAATAAGACCCTCCAATCAATCCAAGTCTAAAGCAATAAAAGCCTTTCTTTAGGTCCAGCCAATCATAGGGAGGGAAAGCACTTGGCAGTTAAAGCATATTATCTCTTTGTTTCTAGCCTGTAAAGCTATTCTATCCAGATCCTATCCTGAGGTGCCATCAATTCTCCTATTGGGCAGTAAAACGTATTGGAAGCGAGATTCTTTTGTCTCCTCTGAAAGAAAGCAAACACTCAAGAGGCAGATTTGTTAACTAATGAACTGTGAGTCAGAGTCAATGAAAGAATACTGTATGCTTGAAGGGATAGGCGGACTGGTAAAAGAAGGATCCAGCTCGCCCCTTATTATGAAAAGCTCCCCTTATTCATGAAAGAAATCCTATACTCTTATTCAATGGTTGTTTGGCATGATTAGGAAGAGAGAGAGTGAATCTGTCTTTATAGGGAATCCTTCCTTACAGAAACTATAGAATAGAGAACACGACTTAGCACTTCGATTATAGCCTTTCCTCCCCTCTCCGGAATGATTCAATGCTTTCCTTGACTACCTTCTTTATTCAATTCATTGCATGTCTTTGATTCCCTGCCTTCTTTCTTTTACCTTGATTTTGAGCTCTAAGAATCCCAGCAGTTCAAGCTCCCATAGCAATGACATATTTTGCCAATCGACTATTGTACGGTAAGGTAAGCATTGCTCTTACTTTATACCTTCTATATAACCTTTGAAGATAGCAAGGGCATAGCAGTGAAGCAATACCTGTCTACGGGGACCTATCATTAAGGCAAGTCAAAGCGTTGACAAGAAAGAAGAGGCAGTCGGTGAATAGAAGAAATCCCATCTCGAGAAAAGCCTTAGTCAGAGTTAATAGGCACAACAAACAGTACAGGGATCCACTCGAAGGAAGAATAGAAAGTAGACTCCTTTCCTTATAGCAAGTATTCCTCAAGTTTCTCAATAGATCAAAAATGCAACAAGAGAAAAAAGAATAGAATCGAATACTTGTCTTATTAGAAAAAAGGTAGGAATGAGTCACAGTTTGAAAACAAGCAAAGTACCCTTCGGTTAATTCTGTATTGAGAGTTGTTGGCTTACTTTCCTACCCATCAGTATTACTTGACTATGTTTTAGCGGAACTCTTTTGGGGAATAATAGAGAGTAGATAAGGGCTTAGTTCCCAGCTCAATTCTGACTTGAATCGTGGGTGGGGGCAACAACAATCAGTTTGCGCCCAGAAGAGCATTCTGAAAGTCACAACAAACTCGTTCTAGAAGTGCTATGAAACAACTGAGCCTCAAAGTGCTGTAGCTCGGTCTGAAAGAGATGTAAATTAGTCTTTGTCTGGTTGCTTTGATTGTCTCATTGCGCCTACTAGGAAAGGGAAAGGGGAGAGGCGTACTCACTTCTGTGTTTAGGTCAACTGCTTACGAGTGCATTTCTGTTTCTTGGAATGGAAATGAGCAGGCATTCTTCTGATACTAAGTGAGTGGATGGAATTACTTATATCTAGTGTGAGTGTGATTCCGTGCCCCACTTTAATAATGAGTTGTTCCACTTTCAGAATGAGTTACCGATAGCTCATATACTGATGACGTGGATACAATGAATATGAATGCTATGTTAACTTAAGGAAAAGAATAATAGTAATTGATATATAAGAGAATAATGGTAATTGTAATGTCACATCTAATAAAAGGTTTCAAGCGAAGTAGAAGTCAGAGAATAATAGGTATGATCTAGAGCTCAGTAATAGTATAATATAAGATAAAGTAATGTAATGAGGTGTTACAGAACGAAGGCATAGGTCGGGAATATCCGGTTTTCAAGTCAAGAAAGACAGGCTAACTGCCATCAGTATAAGTTTAAAGCCATCTTTTCTTTCTTCAATGCCTAGGGTTCCTTTTAGTCCTACTTTACTAGATATCCGGCTTAGCGCTCTACCCGACATTGTGACTTGTTTGTTTTAGTATCGTACTGCTCACCGAGTGCGTTAACTACTGGATTTGAAGTCTGCTCTTCCTTACTTTCAAATTGATGTTTCTCCTTCTTCTCCTTCTATTCTTTCTTTGCGGGGGCCAGTTACAAACTTCACTATATTTATTTATTATGAGTTATTATTCCTCAGGATATGAGCGCGCGGCCAGTTACAAATGATGCGTCAGAGAACTGTAGACCTATTTGATCCTTCTCTTTCTCTTTCAACTCAAATGTATCTACTTTCTTACTAGTATAATAGAAGAATCGAAGCGGAGGGACATTCATTCAACCCATCACAAGTAATCGAAGCGGAGGACATTCATTCAAAACCCACTGAAATTCTTTAGTTAGTCGGAATGCAACTCATCAGTAGAAGACTTCTCGTTGGAATAAAGAATAGAAGTAGCTCTGGTTCTGGTCAAGAAGAATTGCATTAAGGTGTAAGAATCCGCTGTTTCAAGATCGGCCTCCGCGCTCTACTCGAAAGATGGTATTTGTTGCCGTTAAAAAGAAAGTGCTTGTTGGAGGATAAGATGCGGTAACTGATGGTCCCACTCGGTGAAAAGAAAAAAGCAATCCCAAAAGTAAAAAGACACAGACCACCATTGCATTGGAGGAGAAAGGTTAAAGGAAGGGCAAAAGCTGCAATATGGAAATCTGGGATAGCTGGTGAAAGATCTTGATCAAAAGCAGGTTCTAAGGCAAAGACTCACTTTTGACTTAAGCTCTCCCGATACATGCTTGAATTCCGCTCAACCCACCCACTTGATAAGCCTGCTACTGTTTTCTCTCATTCTGTAGTTAGAGTTGAGGTATGTATGCCACTCGTTAGCTTCATCCTGTAATTTGCGGTAGTCTTCAATTGCTTAGTGGAGTTCTGTATTACACCCAAAAACCTACGATTCTTCTACTACTATCAATAAGGGACTGAGCTACTACTACAATGGAATGGAACTGGGGCACTCCGCCTTATCTTACCTAGCTATCAAACGGAAACTGCTTAATGGAATTCTTGTATTTGATTTCTTGGATTGACTATTTGACTTATTAGTTTAGTTAGTTGTTAGTTCTCTTTTTTGAGTTTAGTTAGTTCTCTTCTTTTTTATCTACTTCTTTTTGTCTACGGATTAACCTTTCACCTTACTTTCAAATGCTACTATTTTCTCCTATGATAAGGGAATCGACTAGTACTCCGGAGACTTAGCTCTAAGACGGGACAGGGGATCGTACAAATACTAGTGAGAATTGAGAACTATGCCGACAATAATGAAAACAGAGCTGGAGAACGACACGGCCTGCGCCTTCAACTCAACTTAGTCTTGCTTTACTTCCTTTGAGTCTTCCTTTCCAACTTCTGTTTTAGTAGTACTTTCAACCTTTGCTTTAAGATACTCTACTGAACTACTCTACTTATGGCAACAAAGCCAGTACCTGTGATTATTATGCTAGGAGCTACTACACTTTGAAACTGAGAATCCGACCTACTACTTTAAACTGCTTATGCATATACAGCTTACTTCCTTGATGCTGATCCTACTTATGATCCAATCCAGATCCTATCCTGCTTTAGTGTTCCGCGTAGCCCCTGTAATAAGTCCGCAAGTGAAGGGGGTGCGACTTAATATACTTTGTTGAATCGAGTGTTGCCCGAGTTGAATCGACAAAAGAGTATCTTCCAGTTGTAGAAAAAGCTTTGCGAAAGGGAACAGCAATTCCAGGTGGACCAGAAAGAAAGGTAGGTTGGTGCAGAGAGAAGAGAGGTTCTTGGCGGATCAGTGGATATGGGTGATTCTGTTGCTTGTATCTAAGTACGAAATCTCAGTTTCATCTAGCTCTTTTCGAATGCCCACTATATACTATATACTTATAATAAGAGAGATATACTTATAATAAGAGAGGTTAGAATCAGAATCATGTCAAAGGTTAAGAATCAAGGAAGCAGTAAAGAAAGATGGTAGTTAAGTTAACCGGGAAGGCTGGGTTCAGGAAGAACAGAAGTAGTACAGACTTATAGCAGTGTTCGGAAGAAAAGAAGAAAGTAAAGAATATCCAACTGGGCACAGAAGCAAGGTGAAATGGATAGAGGTTTGGTACTAGAGATTTTGTACTAGTGTTGTCGGGTCGGGTGCTTGTGTTGTCTAGGTTGGTGCTTGTGCTGCTTCAAATTCTCATATATGATTAAGGAAATAACTGACATGTCTTATGAAAGGGGACAAAGATAGAACCCTGGCTTACTAGACAACTCACTGCTGTTGAGCGTAGGCACCGAAGGCAGTAGCGCTAGTTTTCAACCAGTAGTAATAAGGCCAAATTGTCATTAAAGGAAGAAGTATGGTTCAGGGCGCCGACAAGCTATTTTAATAGTGCGTCAGTGCCGAGTTGCGCGGCTAGCGCCGCTACACTCTCTCGCCAAGCAACCACCGAGAACTAGCCAAAAGAGTGTAGCGGCGCGCCGACAAGCAAAAGAGTGGAGCGGGGGCGCCGACAAGCTATTTTAATAGTGCGTCGACAGGCAGGCAAGTAGGCGCCAAGCAACCACCGAGTTGCGCGGCTAGCGCCGCTACACTCTTTCCGGCAAGTAACTACTAACGTTACGCGCAGTGTGTTTAACCTAACGTGACGCGGCAGCCGTTACGCGGCGACAAGCTATTTTAATAGTGCGTCGACAAGTAACTACTAATGTTACGCGGCGACAAGCTATTTTAATAGTGCGTCAGCGACCCTAACGTGACGCGGCGACAAGCTATTTTAATAGTGCGTCAGTAGCGGCGCCAAGCAACCGCCGAGTTGCGCGGCTAGCGCCGCTACACTCTCTCGTTAATGGCGCCGACAAGCTATTTTAATAGTGCGTCAGTGCCGAGTTGCGCGGCGCCAAGCAACCACCGATAACTAGCCGCGTCACCTATGTGCCTTGGCGGGCCGGGCCGCTCCACTCTTTCCCGCTACACTCTCTCCGGCGACAAGCTATAACATATAGTGCGTCAGTCGCTAACGTTACGCGCGACAAGCTATTTTAATAGTGCGTCAGTGGCGTGCCGCGGCCAAAAGAGTGTAGCGGCGCTAGCCAAAAGAGTGTAGCGGCCCGCCAAGACACATACGTGGCGCGGCAAGTTATCGGTGGTTGCTTGGCCGGCACTGACGCGCTATTAAAATAGCTTGTCGGCCGGCACTGACGCACTATATATATAGCTTGTCGGCAGCCGCGAAACTTATGTTCCTTGGCGGCTAGCGCCGCTACACTCTTTTGCTTGTCGGCGACGCACTATTAAAATAGCTTGTCGGCCGGCTACTGACGCGCTATGTGTTATAGCTTGTCGGCGCATTTTCTTCCTTTTAAAGATGGCTTGTCGGCGTATGCAATGCAAGTAAAGGGAGTCAGCCTTGTCAGCACCGGTCCAATTCTTTCTTTTTTGACTTATCTACTATTCCATCTTTCTTCCATTACTATTATGACTATTCTTCCATTACTATTATTACCTTTTCGCATTACTATGAAATTGAATCTCGAAACTTAGAATCGAAATCATTAATAGCACTCCCCGGGTTGCCTCGAAAGAGCACAGTTAGTGACCTTCTTCTATCATACCTCCGGCTAACTTGAATTATATTGAGTCTCATTCTGACTTAAGCCCTCTCCCCATCCATTCTTATCTTAGTAAGCGTGGTAGTGGTAACAGACAGATACAACTTCTCTCTTAACTCATTATAAGTTTCTACTGCCTTAAAGGCTGGAAAAGAAAGAGGTCAATTCTATTCTTACTTGATAGGAGAGGTAGGGCGCTAACAGAGTTTGTTGAAAAGACAGGTTCCTCACTTGTTGTTGCATCGTTACTTGTGGGGGTCGAGATCCATTCTTTAGAAAAACCATAAAAAACTACTGTAGAGCTTACTTTAGCGCTGACTTTAGCACTGTTCCTTCATACCGCTACTTTCTTTCTTTAACCGCTGCCTGCTTCCAAGACGGAATCTATCAAGCAGGAATCCCAAACACCAATAACAACAAGAAATCAACTCGGAAAAAAGAATATGGCTACTGGCTTCTGAGCATTAATCCGAGAACTAGGCCTTTACCCCTTCCCTATTGATCTGCTATTCCTGATACCCAATCTGTATTTCACTCATTATAGCCTGTCTTCGCTTAATCGAAATATGTTACTGCTGCCAGTTAACCTGACTTTCCCCTATCGCCCGTTAGGAGAATCAACCTAGTAATAACATTACTGTTAATAGCTGGAATGGAGCTACTGGCAAACAGGTTTACTATCTTTACTTTCTTTCTTGATTTCACTAAACTACTTACTTGCTTTCTTGATTTCACTAACACGCCTTTAGGCCTTGCCTTCGTCAGTTCAATTCTATACTCTAGGCATAAGCATTAGCAGAGGAAACAGTTTTGGTGTCCGGAGTATCGGAATGGAAGCCGGGAAAGAAAAGAGAGAACTATTAGTTAAGAGTCTTGTTAGCACTAGTGAAAGCCCTACTCCTTAACTTAATCCTTCCACTCCGGTCCATCAAGCTAAGCTGACTTTCCTGTTTCTCATTCCACCAAGTCACTACGAAATTCCATAGAGAAGTCATAATTCAACTAAGTAGTCGGTAGAACAAAACTCCTATTGTGTAAGCTTTTCTATTAGTTACTCTTTCCTAAATACTTGATTACTCTTGCTTAAGAGAACAGCTACTACTGATGATAGTGTCACTGGCGCTTCTCGTACTTTATCTACGAGCACAGTATCGAGCAGGGGCAAACAGTATTCTCTTACTATTACTGAGCTCTAGATCATACCTTTATCTGAAGCTATTTATTGTTCTGTTTACTTTGATAACTCATATAGGCATCCTCACGTTAGACTAGAGTACTCTTCGGCTCTTAGCTATGTTAGCGCAACAACAATAAGCTAGGGTTGGCTAATGACAAGGAACTACAGAAGAGAATTGAAAGCACCTCACACAGCTTTAAGGTACAGGATAGGCGGACGGGAGCAATAGGGACAGACTGGAAAGCGGAAAGTGATGAGGGAAAGGAAAGGCGGGCGGTTGAGTTACCGACCACTACAAGGTAAAGAAAAGCATGCAAGGCCATGAACAAAGAATATTTCTCTCCACTTGAATAATCGCTTACAGCTTACTTGAGAACAGAAGGAGACTGAACTTATATTATCGATGAAACTCTCACTGAAAGATACTAAACTGAAATAGGCCCCGATAAGGCTTATGATTTCATTGACCCCACGTAGTGAGGATCTGGATCACTAGATAAAGAATGGGGGCAGGACAGCTTTTACTTTGAGATCCGCAGCTCTATTCCTGTTAGCACTAATTCAATCCTAATCAATAGTGATTGATGTCAGTTTGATAACAAGGGTGGTTAGTTTTGCTATGACACCTGTACCTCCTAGACAGGTATCCTTACTTCCGTGTTGAATAAAAGGTATCCTTACTTCTTCTGTGTTTGATTACCCGCCTTTTAGTTGCCCTCTTTCCTTAGTAGTCGTAGTTGGATTCCACAATAAGAGCTATGGTCTTGGTAGCATTTAGTTTGATCAAGGCCCTCTAGGGTTAAAGTACTGTTGACATTGGGTGCAGTCTGAGAAGGCAGTGTTACTGAATGTTAGTTACTTGTCTCTCTTACTTTTGGAATGAATTCCGTATTGACTCATGGATATTGTTAGGTTCATACGTGTCCCATAGTATTAATATGATAAGTATAGTAGTTGGCTTCCCAGCCTAGCTCGATAATGAGAATGAAAGCATTAGAACGACCCCCGTGCCTATCATAATGAACTGTAAGCTGCCCAAGAAAGAGCCTTTTGAGTCTTAGAGGCGCTAGTTCCTTTCTTATCCGCGGAGGAATCAGATTTAGATGGCCAGGTGTTATAGGACGGACCGGGTAGTTATGGATTGTATTCCGAACGGAGAGATCCCAGTCTAAATAATGGGTTCGAGCCTTGTTACCATTAGTTCGATTAAGGATATAGTCCGATAGACCTAGACCGGAATGCTAGTTTGATAGCTAAGGTTCTGAGACAGTAGAGTAAGCCTCTCGAGCAGTAATTCTAGTTTGATAGCTATGGTTGTAAGGCCTATGTTTTGGTCTTGTAGTTCCAGACCGATATTCTGTATCTTAATAAGGAATATCAGTTTCAAAGCCAAGACCCGGATCAGTTGTTTTAGAATGATGTCTTAGAATCCAAAGCAGCAGTGCCAGTCTTTTTCCAGTAGCTCTCAATTCTCTTATTAGTATGGATTTGATTGTACGAGTAGTTACAGCGCCTTGTTAGCAGTCAGTGTATTCTTACTTTTTTGTCGTATTCTGATTATGTCTTTGGGCCATTAGACAGGGAATCCTATCCTGGTATCCTTATCCTTACTTATAAGGTATACGACGTAGCGCATATAGGTTATTCAACTCATCAATAGAAGAACAAAACTAGGAGTAGGGAATCGAGCGACTGTCTCTAATACTCATACTAGGAAATCCGCCTTTACCCCTTGACTCTAAGTATCCCTATCCCCGCTTGCACCATGTATTTCACCCTTGATTCTTCTACCGCTTACTATGGACCTGCCTCTCGCCAACCTTTCTATCAAGTAGGGAAATCAAGAACTATCGTCTCAAGGAGTCAATCTAAGAATGAGCTATGTCCTAACAAGCAACAAAAACTAAAAGAGTGGAGCGGCGCCTACTGACGCACTATATGTTATAGTTTGTCGCCGCTACTGACGCACTATGAAAATAGCTTGTCGCCGCCTACTGACGCACTATATGTTATAGTTTGTCGCCGCGTAACGTTAGCCGCTGACGCACTATTAAAATAGCTTGTCGCCGCGTCACGTTAGGCGCTGACGCACTATGAAAATAGCTTGTCCACTGCGCGTAACGTTAGGTACTGACGCACTATATAAAATAGCTTGTCGCCGGAGAGAGTGTAGCGGCGCTAGCCGCGCAACTCGGTGGTTGCTTGGCGCCTACTTGTCGACGCACTATATGTTATAGTTTGTCGCCGCGTAACGTTAGCTGCTGACGCACTGACTGACGCACTATTAAAATAGCTTGTCGTAGCGGCGCGCCAAGAAACACACGGCCAAGCAACCACCGAGTTGCGCGGCTAGCGCCGCTACACTCTTTTGGCCAGTTATCGGTGAGTTGCTTGGCAGCTTGTCGCCGCGTAACATTAGGTACTGACGCGCTAAACTATAGCTTGTCGCCTACTTGTCGACGCACTATGAAAATAGCTTGTCGCGCGTAACATTAGTAGTTACTTGCCGCTGACAGTAAAGAAGCAAGGGTTTCCATTACCGTTATATAAAGAATACAAATAAGTAGTTGGTTTCCGAGCTGCTTGTTTAGTAGTTGCTTGTTCTGGCCTTATAATGATTTTTGCCTAAGAACATAGACCTGTTCCCGCCTGTACCTTCAAGCTGTAACGTAACTACGATTGAATCAGAAATAGTAGTTACATATCTCTCTAATGCAGTAAAGTAAACTCTCCTAAATGAATCAAATCATAGTGCGGCATATAAGAGAAATGATTTGTAAAGTAACAAAGCACTCTAAACTAGTAGAATATTACTGACTCTCAACTAGAAGAATAGAATATGAACGATGTACTCTGATCTCTGTTTAGCATATCCATTTCTCTTTCTGTTGCGCTTACGCTTATTGTGTTCGGGGCGGGGTGCTAACGTGAGAAAGCCTCCTTTGTAATATAGTCACGGAGGTTTTTTACTTTTTCGAAATGTGTGACACGCTAGAGTTGTCTTTTGCCGATGTAGATAGCTAGAGTAGTCCAGTCTACTTGCCGTTGCTAGTTCTAGTAGTCAGAAATATGCTTAGTGCTTCAACTTAGTAAGGAGTTTTGTTACTAGATTATAGACTCATTATTCAAGTGCAATTCTTTCCAAGAGCTTACATGAGTTCTAGAGGGTCCAGTCTGGTTCTCTCGGTTCCTAAGCTTATATTAGTTGGCGCTGTTGTCGTTCATTTCCGGAATATTCCTTCTGCTATCAGTATCATATATTGTTGCAAGTACAGCGAGACATGTTGCGATGAAATGAGATTCTTTCCGCTCGATGTACCCTGTAATGAGATTCTTTCCACTCGAAGTCCAGTAGTCAGTTAAGCTCGTTTAGATAAAGATGAAAGTACAGTACAGTAGTTATAAAGTCCTTTGAAGCAATGTTCTAGCTTTTCTTATATTCCGTATATGAAGGCGCACTCACATAACTCTGGTTTGACTATCTTCTATATGATGCGCACTCACATTAGCGTCGTCAAAGAAAATGCAAAGGAAGAAGCAAGGGTTCTGGAATTAGACCACTAGCTTAAAGAAAAGAATCCTTATCGGCATCTTGACCCGCCCCTAATACTAGACAGACTATCGAGCACATATAATTAAGTCAAGTTTAATGCATTCTTGTCGACTGGAATTGTCGCTTACTTTTGAACTACAATACCTCTTTCTCTTAGCGCCAACACCGGATCTTGAAACTGAAGATTCTATAATGTAGACTTCCCGCGCTTCACTGCGGATTCTACCACTACTCTCAGGGCGTTACTAACTCATATTAATTGAACTCTAGAGGCTCAGTCAGATTATTATTATTACCGCTACGTGGGTCTATACAACCTATTCTTTTCTCTTCAGATTCTTTTTATACCTTCCATGAGACCCAACCCTAGCAGTTGATCATTCAATTCTGAAATGAGATTATTACCTTTGAGCACTAGGTATAGACCTTTGTAAGAACACAGCATCCCCACACCCCATCTTATTCATCTGATACAGCACTGTCAATAACTCATTCATTGTAAACTCTCAACTCCCTTATCTTCTTCTTCGACTGTACCCGATCCAGCTTATGCAGATTCCATCGTTGACTTAGACACAAGAACTGAACCAACTTGTCGATTTGGAGGCGGGCCCAGAAGTGGAGTTACCAACCTACGGTGTTACGTTACCAACAGCAACCAACATATAGTGAAGCTCTGGATTAAAGGGGAACTGAAAGAGACTCATTAGTACACCTCGCTTAAGAAGGAATGGAATTGATTATGCCTTTGCCCCCCTCCTTTTTTCATGGGAAACCAACTACTAACAACAAGGATAAGGATGCGACTACTACCTATGAGACTGATACCTTGGGGCAACAACTGTAATTGCACCACTGCGAACAAGAATCGAATGACTTACTACCCTTTCCTGTAACTAAGTACGTCCTTCCTGGGTTTGATTCTCTGTATCGTTCCTTCCATTGATAAGAAATCCACTAGTGCTACAGAGGCCTCGTACCTAAGACCTAAGACAAGAAAGAGGATCGCACTTAGTCAGTAATAAGGGAATTCCAGCGTGAAATGAGAGAATCGAGCAAGCAACTAGTTCTCCCGGGTAGGAGAGGGGGACCAAAACCATGAAATAAGAATTCCGCTGCTACATTAATAAGAATTCGATTCAAAAGAAAGAGTTGCTATGTCATTTAAAAGAGGGAACCCACCCGCTACTGGACTATAAACAGTGCTTCTCGGAACCAACTTCACAAAATACGGAATGCAACCAGTGCTTCTCATAATAGAGCTAATGGAAAAACGACTTGACTTTCCTATAAAAAGAATGGAATTGGTGCTTCCAAGCCAAGGTACTGACGCACTAAGAGAGTGTAGCGGCGCTAGCCGCGCAACTCGGCACTGACGCACTATTAAAATAGCTTGTCGGCAGCTTGTCGCCGCGTAACATTAGTAGTTACTTGCCCGGGCCCCCTAGCTCAACTCTATGTTCCCAGTGCGCTTCTTGTCAACAGAAGTACTAGTTCAGTTAGGTGAGGGCAGTGTTCCATCCCGATGTTGATATATTATACCCTTCTTTATCGTTGTCCAGCCCTTCAATGAATTAACGAAGTACAATTACATTCTATATTATAAGATAAAGAAATACAGGCATAAGCATCAGAACGAGAGCGATACCACTATCATAAAATAGGAGATGCTCACCTAGATCACAAGCAGAACTGAGCCTAGGTAAGCTCTATTGAAAGCCCAACACTCCCAAGGGAGAGGTCCCCATCCTGACATCTAAATCTGGTTTGTGAATTAGAGCCTTACTTTCGGAACTACTGCTTCCAATACTTCAACTCAATTCCCAGCTGAGAGTTTAGTCTACCCGGGTAGTTTTCAATTCCAATGGTAGCAGTCGGATTCTTATGTAGTGTTTTCACAGTCCTGTTAGCTGGGGTTCTATTCGCCAAGCAACGGCGCTAAGGTGCCCCAGAGATCGTACCTATATTTTGCTATACTTTGTTGGGTTCGTTGTCCCATGTACTTTACTTATTCTTCTTGCTGCTTAGTGCTCTTATAACGATACCTATTAGTAGATGCAGTAGATCATATCTCTAGTCGATTCGGCTTCAAAGGTGAGCAAGTAAAAGCGCCGAGTGGTGTGATAGCTATTGTATTCTAATAGGGTAGGTTCAATCTGCTAGTTATTATAGTCTCTTTCTTATGTTAGCATTGGTGTAATTCCAATTTCGCTAGTTAAGGCCCTGCCCTGTTTGCCCCAGTGCCATTCCCTACATTAGGGTTTTTCATTCCTTTTCGGCGGTTTGTAATTCTTTGTTATAGGCATAAGCGTGATAAGCCCGGGTTCTGGTCCCTAGTAGTGTTTTGGCTAGTAGTGTTTTGGGTTGAAAGCAAAGAGAGAGAGGCTGATCTATAGAAGGTAATTAGAATACGAGTTAGGTGGGGCAGCCTTTTTAGTAGTTGCTAGAGTCTAGTTCCGAGTTATCATAGTAGAAGTATTGGTTCCAGTCCTGCTAGCAGTGATTTGATTCTATAGTCGTTTGTGGCGTTCGCTGGATTGCACCTATGAGTGTCAGAGTTAGATACGGTGGCGGTAGCCTTAGAAGCACGACCCTATTTGATGGATCGATTCTTCTCTTATAGTTAGAGTCGTTGGGTAATGTCAAGCTTGGAGTCTTAGAGTTGCAGTTGTTAGATCCAATCCAGGCCTTCTTGCGTTAGTCTCTCGGAGTACTAGTTAGGAGCGGTAGCCCTAGATACAGGAAAGGCGGAGTCAAACCTAAACATGGGAATGAAAGGGGACGAACAAGTGACAGGCCAAAGCTCTAAGGAAAGAGTGCAAGGGACAGCTATGAGTCTGGTAATTAGTAAAGTCAAGTAAGGCGACAAGCTGCCAAGCAACTCACCGAGTTGCGCGGCTAGCGCCGCTACACTCTCTTAGTGCGTCAGTGCATGTAACAATACGCATATGCGGTAGAAGGACCATAGTGGAGATACGTCATTTCAGTGGGGAAGGGCGGCCTTGGAAGCGGTGTGGTGTTTGGATTACCGGTTTTGAGCTAAGGTCTGATAAGTACTTATTCAATTCTATAGTATAAGAGAAAGTCTTAAGGAGTGGGGACATAGCCTGTTCTCTTGTTAAATGCCTTAGAGCTATGCCCGGGATCCCTACCTTATGGTTCAATAGTCGCTGTCGCATCCTCGTATTCCCCTTTTCTCTTATGTTTCGAGTTCTAGGTTTCGAGTTGGATTCTGCCCAGCGATATAGGCGTGTGTATTCTTTTCATTTATATTTCTCATATGGTTATTTAGACTCTATTTCTTCGTGGGTTATTTCTGACCTACCTATTCTTCTTTGTTTGTTCTTTTGCCTTAAAGAGCGAGCTGGACTTGAAACTGGCACAGGCCATTCCATCCTGAACCCTGCAACAATACCACCAGCAGAAGCGGGACAATCAGTTGAACTACTTTGAGCTACAGCGGCACAAGAACCAGTATTTTGCTACATCTATGAACTTGACTTTCCCCCCTTGCTAGCGCTAACGCTTATTGTTTCGGAGTGTTTACGTGAGTTCTGTCACTCATATGGGCAGGCTCCCGCTAGACTATAGTATTTCTCTTATGGCCTTTCTTGCTTGTTTGCTTGTTGAAAAGAAGATGGTGTGCACGCATCATGTAAGAGATTAACAAAACATAGCTTACTCTTGACTCCAAAGCTGACTAATGTTATAACCTTCACGGCTATTAGTCCGCTCCTTTGGGGCACTATGATTTCTTATTTGTTTCAACTTCCCCTATTGCTCCTGGTGTCCTTGCTTGTTCCAAACTTCCCTTAACGCGCCCTAAAGCCTGTGACTACTAACTAGAAGAGTCAATCTCTAGGCAATTCGGAATTCGACTATGGGCCAAGCAACCATATTCTGCGAAACTACCTTTGAGCGTAGAGCGTTAGCGGCACATTGACGACCAGAAGCGCTAAGCATATTCCTTCATACGAGACCAAGCAAGGGAACCAGCAGGGCAGGGGCATAAGTCTATACTTAAGTAGAGTTAAGCGAGTCAACAATGCGGGGTTGTGCATAAGGGAGTCTTGAAAAAGAAGCAATGCAGCAGTGATGTTAGGTTGCTCTATTTTCGAATGTGAATCTCAGAATCAACAAGCAATGGGATGAGCAACTACTAATGTTATGTTGCGGATTATAAGAGCTCCGTTATTCAGGAACTTAATAAGTAATAAGCGCTCCGTATAGAGTTCTTTGCTGATATTCTCACTTTCAAGTAATAAGTTTACAAGCAATGAATGGTTTTTCGATTTGCCTTATGCACTAAATTCAAAAAAGAAGTAAACAAGACTAAGCTAAGTGCTCACGCGAATTCAGATAGATAGCCCCGAAACTCTGTAAGCGCTTTTAATTATACGTTGCTTGTTCACTGGTGAAACAACTGTTGCAAGATAAATCAAGTTGCGTAGAATGTTAACGTTGAAAGAAAGGAAGCAAGGGAGCATTCCAACCTGCGAGCGCAAGGAAGATATAGGATGAACCTAAACTGAACCGACTAACTACTCGGGGCTGTACTGAAGTAGAGTTCCAGAAACCATAGTGCGTTAGCTTACTTGAGTTAGCAACTATAGCATTAGTTAGTTCACCGGCGCAAAAACAAGAAGAACAAATGGGCTGTAAGCAGATAGAGCAGAGCTAGAACCAGAGCCAGGGCCAGGCCAATAGTCATAGCTTAAGTTATTCAATTCGAAAAAAGAAGCACTCCGCAGTAGAAAGGAAGTAAGCTGCAAGACGTTCTGTCACTTTAAGTCGAGTGAGGGGCGGAGGAGAGTACTTCTTCAGCACTAAAGTAAGTTGCCAGGCATTGTATAGAAAATCCTCAATTATGGAATCGGATAGTCAAATTCATATTCATGAGTTTACTCTTGCTCTGAAATTCCTAGTTAAAGAGTCTCGTTAGAAGAGAGAAAAGATCTTGATGGCGCTCGAAAGAAAGCAATAAAGTCTTAAGTGCGCTAATGGAGTTTGCCGTGAGTTAAGTTAAGTGAGTTTTTCAGCAGAAAGCCTATAGAGCTTAGCTTAGCGAGTTGAGGTTACCGAGTTTGAAGTTCCATGATTGTTTTACTCGGGCTTCCTGAGTTATTGTCTTGGTGGGCTAATGTCAGTTTTAGAGTCTCGTATGAAAAGAAGTAAGCTGTCTTCTTACTTACCTTTATATTAGTTATAAGCTATATGCAATTCTATTAGTTATATAAGCTATATGAAATGAAAGAAACAAGCATTCATTAGTGTAAGTGTTAGAGTGAAGTTCCAATATAAGTGATGTTAGAAAGCTGCTATGCTCTGTTTGTTTATTCACGTCTATATTGGTTAGTCTCTATTCCATTCTTTTGACTTTGTTAGATAATAGAATAGGTGCAACCCCGAGAGTAATATGTGAGGTGTTAGGTTACGAACAAATATTATATGTCAGTGATATTTTCTTTTATTCAATTGGGGCTAGTGCGCAGTATAGTAAGTCTCACACAGGCCAGGCCCAACTCTGCCTTGTGATTTAATGCAAGAGAAGTAGACAGTCTCTCGTAACATATACGTAACATATCAAGTCGAAGTACATCAAATTAAGCAGATAAATGGTATGGAATATTACACCACTCATAGATGAAAGTAACAAAAACACTACTGCTTTATTTGAGTATGGGGTTTGGCTGCCTTTCCTTTAATTCATTCAAAGAAAGATAAGATAGCCCTCTTGCTCTGCTCGGCTCTTAAGTATACCTTTCCCTTTCCTTTCGCTCTGCAAAACCATAAACTCAACCCGGTTTTCTGTTTTTTCTAGTTATTCCTTAGTTATTCCTAAAATGACCCTGACTATTTAATCTAAGTCAATTGGTTTGGATCATAGCCTTAGGATGCATAGGAAAAAGGGACCATTTTCTATAATTACCAGCCTCGACTTTAGAATAGGTAAGGCGCTAAGAGCTGCAGTAAAGAGTGGGTATTGAAGGCGGAGGCACGTGTTGGCCATAGCACTAGTCCTAGGTTGCCTGAAACAGGTGGGAGGATTGATAGCCCCTTATCTTTCTCAACAGGGTTGCTCAAAGCTCTTTCTGTCTATATGGATGAAAAAAGGATTGCTTACAACAGACGAAGAAAGTAGACGTGGCGGACCCCAAACACAAGCACCACTCGACGAGGAGGGGAGTTAAGTGCTTCAGCAGCTAGTGCATCTTCATCCTTATCTTCAACAATGACTTGTTCACTCTCTGTCCAATGAGATCAAGTATTCAAGTTGAAGCAGGTATCCAGGAATACCATTCGCTTCCCTTCCGGACCGGGGGATATTGGCCCGCTGCTTGCTCTTCCTAAGACCGGGTAATTCTATCAAAGCACTACATTCTATCAAAGCACCTTCGACCTTCCTTAGTATCGAATAGAGTCTCGGCATCAATCCTCTGCAGAGATATCTTCTCAAGTAGATAGCTTTTTTCATCAATGGCATTCATTTTCCTTTCACTTCTTTGGTTGGGCACAATATCTCTCTTTACTTTTCACTTTTCAAATACTATATTACACAATAGAATCATAGACTATCATCTCATAATCAATTTATACATGATGATACGGCATTCACTACAATCTACTATATGTACTTCCTTCATGTTCTTCCGAACGAATAGATAGAAATTGGAATAAGCACTTCTATTATAAGAGTCGATCACACAATGTGCAAAAATGGGTCTTGTCTCTGTGATTTCTTGAAGGAGAAGGTGCTTCGAAAACTCATTCATAGCATTCGTATTGGCGGGCGAATCCAAAAAGTAACAAGAAATAGGAGGTCGAACGGTAAGGCTATAAGGCTTCATATAGAGAAGAAAGAGTTGCTTAGCTAGCACTGCCTCGCTACTTTCCTTCGCCTTTCTCTTTATATGATAATCCGATAACCACCAAAAGCAATGGCCAAAGACTAGCTTGAGTACATAACTCCACTCACTAGCTATAATATAATTAAGTGAAGTTCACATAAGTAATCGAGGATAGAATTCCATTCCAAATGTTCTCGACGGTAGAGAGAGCGAGACCACTTTCATTATCGCGAAATCCCCACACTTTATCCTTCCTATTAGCCAGCTCAGATAATCAAACTAAAGGGTTAGTCTAATTCCATACCTACCCGAGACGAGGGTGAGGCTTATTAATAGAAGGGCTCGACCCTATGGTAGAGGAAGGGAGCTCTAGACTTTCCACGATCGATAAAGATACCGGGCCAAAAGTGCTATGCCAGATGTTTTCACAAGAATAGCTCACTAGTTCCTTCTACTTTAATTGAGATTGGAACTGATTTTGCTCGTAATCCTCCTCTTCTCTTGGTGAGGAAGATGTGACTGCTTCGAGTTTTCGTTTATTATTCCATTTTCTATATCTATAGAATCATAGGATCCCGGTGTCTGTCCATTTTGATAAAGCTTTGAAAGGGAATGGAATCAATTAAGAAAGCTTATCCATCGCTGGCAAACTACTGAAAAAAGCAACTTATTCGAGAGGAAAAGACAAACAACTGAATTCCTCTTACTCATATACTCTACTCTGCATTCACATCATCTGTGTGCTACTTTTACATAAGAATAAGAAGAGAAGTAGATCTCTGTGCGCGCCCCTTGCGTTACTCTAATTCGGAAATACCTTTCTATCATTCTCACCTTTTTCGTACTCGACTCGGACAGCGATAACAGAGTCCGTTTCAAAGCCAGGATACCCGTACAAAGAATAAGGGTCGAACTACAGGGCAAATAAGGATTTCGATTAAGGAGTGCCGGAGTGGAACAGGAGGACAGGAATGAGTCAATCAAACTATCGAGCAAGGCTTGGCTCCGGGGGCTTGTCAGAAAAATCCCCTAGGGCGTAAAGTCAGACCATAGTTTCCGAATGGTGGAAAGGAGTGTCTCTGACTTCAAGGTGAAATACATAGTGAGTGGGCAAGGGGCCAGGTCGATAGAAGGTATAGTAAGAATAAGAGATAGGGTATAGAAGCTAAGAGATGGTAAAGCGATACTTAAAGAAAGTTGCGGACAAGCGTGAATACAAGGGACAACTACAAGAGTGAGATTCAAGGCAGAGTTTTTGAAATGGTGTAGTTGTTCGGCATTGTCAGTTTAACAGCAAAGAGAGGTAGGCTCATAACATAAGTCAAATACATATTTCGATTTCAGTAGCGGGAGTCCCGGTAGCTCAATTCTCTTGTTACAAGTTGAGTTCCGCATTTCGAGATTGGTTCTCATTAGGCAGTAGCTTCAGTTTGAAAGCAAAGATAGTAAGTAAGAATAAGCTAGGGGAGAGACAGACCTATTAGCTTGTACCAGGGAATGAGAAACATGAGTATTCGAATGAAAGTCAATAGCGTCGGCAGCATCCCTATACTCAGTAGTTACATCCGAGAAGCAGTAGACTTAACTATAAGATATAGAATAAGAATAGGGTACCGATGATAAGAATAAGGAGTCTAAGACAAAACAGGATATACGGTAAGTAAAAGAACCCGACTCGGAACTAAGACTTACTACTATGTCGACTACTAACTAGAAGAATAGATCTATTGGCTCGGAATTCCGTTACTGCCAATAAGAGTTTCTCTGCGGGAACTTAGTCTTTGTCCCCTGCTTTAGCTTAGGTCTGCTACTACTTGAGTCTCATTCTTCCCACACATGCCAATGCCCCTTTCTTTTACAAGGGAGACAATAAGGATACGAATAAGCATAGTGTATAAGTGATTTTAGAATCAAGACAGTAAAGTAAGCCTAAAAGCAATTTCGAGAAAAGCTAATATACAGTTAGGTCTAATACTTACTCCTCAGTAGTGACTTGTCCAGTTACTTGGCGGATCGAACTGCAATTAATGAGGCTTTAACCAATGTCAACAAGAACTCAACGTGGAACTTTCACTAGATGGTATTTCATTCTCCTTTATTTATTTCATGTCCGGGTTACATCCTTATCTGTAGTAGCTAAGGTCTTGTCAGCTGTGTTTTCAGTCTTTGTTCTTATTGCTGGTATTGTAGTTAATATACTGGATCAGAATAATCAGCAGTTTCATAAGCTGGTGAGTAATAATTGACTAGCTTTGAAGCAAGGTGTTGCGGAATCCACTCTTTAATCTATCTCTAATTACCCCATTTATATATACAATACTTCCTTATTTGTGGGTATTGGGCAATACTTAACGCTTCAGAATTCACTTTCTCTCTCGCGGTCAGGTCAACTCGCACGGCATTAGCTTAGCTTCAGCAGTGGATCTGAAGTCAACAACATTCCCGTTAGCCGAGTCAAACAAAACAGTAAAATCACCAACTCCAGCTTTTTCTCCTTCCTGTTGATTCTCCTGCTGATTCTGCTTATACAGCTTATTCTATTCTCTGGAAATATCTTATTCTATTCTCTGGAAATATGTATACATGAAGTTGGAAACTCGAACTGGGCGAACTGGAACTCGTATTGAATCTGCTGTGGGAATCACTTAAATAACCGTTGTTTGCTTTACTGCTGGAATAACGGGTAGTGGTGGAGGAAATGCCCTGTTAGGAAGTGAGTCAGAAGGCCTTGCGTAATCACTTATAGAATAAGCCAGAATAAGGGCCTAGTCTCTGATAGCAGTTATGCCTCCCCCTACATTAATAGTATGAAGTATAAGTCTTTCAGCGTGGGATTTTCATTCGTACCAATAGTTTCTAGTTCCTTTTCGACTTCCATAGCCAATAGTTGATATAGTTTCTTTTCGACTTCCATAGCGTATAGAGTCTATGAAAATAGAGTTTTTGATTCCCATTATTACGGGTGACCTCTCTTTATCTCTTTTTCAAGCGAGCGGTAGGTAAAGATCAATAAGGGCTATTTCAAATGAGCTGAGCAAGTTGGAGTGTTTCTTCCGAACAAAGTGGACCAACCAACCTTACTTCTTTCTCTTTCCACCCGGGCAAGTATATCCGCTATTTTTGTAGAATAGAGTTGACAGCACGGTAATTAAGTTGATCTTCCAGAAAATATCTTACCAAACAGCCGAACCAGTGGGGATCAGCTTCATTTATAACCTAAGTAAGTGGGGGTTTGCGGTGAACTCTGCCATTTCTTATAAGTGGTTGGATGGATGAACTTTAGCTCTATTTGGGGTGCCAAGTTTCTACTTTTCTTCTTCACTATATCCGCCCATTTACCCGACCCGAGAGGATCTCACCCTTAATTGAGAGTTACCCGTTAATGTGCCATCTAAGAGACCATTGGTCTTACCTTACCAGCAGCCTATCCTTCCTTTTCTCTGCTCCCGAAAGAGCCTAGACCGCTAATGCCGTTGAATGAACGAAGACTTCTTTTCAGAAATGCTGTTGAAAGATGAAATGCATTCTTTTACTGCGCCAAAGATCCTATGCTTACGCTTATGCGCCAAGATCCTATGTTTTGTTTCATAGATCAAATCTTTGACTGGTTTACTTTGCACTGGCCCAACTGTTGTTGCTTGAGAAGTCAGGAGTTTGATGTAATAATGACAAGTATCGGTAAGGTACACTAAATAGATTGGATTCTAAAAGCCAAGCACTCCTCTCGGGGACGTCAAGCCCATAACTCAACTGAATTTGCAGACCCGTTTGTTGCTTTCGAAGAAGCAGTTTCTCATTCTATTCAACAATTAAGTTATTACTTTCGAGCACCTGGTATAGAACTTAGTAAAGGCACAGAACAAGTGCTTTCTTTCTTCGTTGAGCGCAGAAGCATAAGATCCAGTAGAGAATATGCAGGAATTGAACTAGCTTAGCGCCGCGCCAAGTCTATAAAGAATTCAATCTATCGATCGGCGAGGAAAACAGGAATGGAACTTGCCCAAACTCCATTGGCACTGTCTCAAGCATCTAATCTTTGACTTTTCTCTATCTCTTCTAGCTCAACAGGCAATACTTAACGCTTCAGCACTTACTATATGGGGCAAACAAACATTCATTTCTTACTTATACACTAAGCTAATAGGAATAAGAAAGGACCGAAACACTACCCTTACTAACAAGAATACCCTTCTTCACCTTCCAAATTGGACTAAGGATCCCAAGCTTGAAGTCTTTTGTGGCTAAACGAGAGAGTACTCATTTCATTCTACGTTTTCGGGCTATAGAGCCCTATAAGTCGTAGTTCCATTCGATTAAGTAGTGATTTCGTTCTTTCTATTAGCGGTTACATCCTTTCTATTAGTAGTTTGATTACGACTCATACTAGTGACATTCCAGTTAGCATTGCCCTATATTGAGTTCAATAAATAGAATCCTCTGTGTCGCTCTATCAGAATCGAGCTAGTTAGTAAGTTAGTACAAGGCTTCACATCTCACACCAGGAATAGAGCCAACTGCTATTAGACTTAAAACACCGGTAGCAAGCCGATATCCCCTTCCCCTGTCCATTAGTCTGACTTTCCTGTCTCTAGGCGCCCTTAAAGTATTGCTTGTTAGTTTACCTTTAAAGTATTGCTTGTTAGTTTACCTTTAAAGTATTGCTTGACTGACGCACTGACTGACGCACTATTAAAATAGCTTGTCGTAGCGGCGCTAGCCGCCAAGGCACATAGGTGCCGCGGCGACAAACTATCAATACCAACAGGCAAGAGAGACAGTTTTGTTTTAGAGTAAGTCGGGCTACCCTGTAGTAAAGTAAGACTTAGGTGTAACAGCGGAGGCCTAAAGTCCATAAGTCAGGATCTAAATAAGTAGTGAAATAGTACAAGGTTATGCACGTAAGATGTTAGATCAGTAGCGGAAGACTAAAGCTCATATACATAGGTAAGACTCTAAGGAAGGATAGGCAGGCTCCCGCCTCTAAGGCATTTAGTTAATAAGTATAAGCTTCAGGGATAGAAACACTGCCAACTACAGTTTCTCTTAGAAGAAGGAATTCAATTAGTGCTAGCGGGAATAAAACCACTGCTGATGTTGTCCCTTCCAACTACCTTCTTTCATTCTACGATGGTGAACTATAAGACTCGCATTTGTAGTCGTAGTAACGAAAACGGAGCAAGGGAACTAAACCCAACAGTATAGGAATAGGCAAGGTAAATCAACTACTAACTATCAGACAACACAACTACCGCTACTATGAGAACACAACTACCACTTTCCAGAATGGAATTCACAACTCTAGTCATTCAATGAAAAGCGGGAATTCAACTGTTACTGATGAGGCTGCTTCTGCACGCCCCTATATCAGATTGAAACAATCAACTTGGAACTATAGGGCGAGCAATACAAAAATACAAAACGGAGCAGGTACTTCTCAGACTGCAGCTGCTGACTACTAACCAAGCCACTACTACAAGCTTAACTTACGTATGACTTCTTAGAATGGAAACACTGTTGATAAGAACCAACCTCTAGACAGGGGGTCCAACTACTAAGTAACAGGATGCATCTACTACGGGTGAGCAAGGAACTCAAAAGAATGTAGCGGTAGACCTAGTCTTGGCATGCTGATAGTTAATAAAGAAGTCGAGTAAGCAGCTAAAGAATCAAAGACCAGATAGTAAGTTAGTAACTGTAGTCTTGCTACCCCTATTTCTTGAAAGTAGGAAATCCACCTTACCCCCATTTCTGGAAAAGAAAGTCGTAAATACAGCTTGCATACTATAACAATGGAACCGGATCCTTGGGGTAGTCAAACCTTACTCTTAGTCTGCTTTCCCGTCCATCGAACCATTGATAACAAGAACCTAACTACTGCTAGCAATAATCCAACTAGTGCTTGTTGGAATGCAAACCACCATTGGTAAGACCCGAACTCGCAACTAGGGGAATGGAACAACGTAGGTGGTATGACACTTAAGGAAATGAAAACAAAGAGGGCAAATCGGAATCAAAGAAAGCAATCGAGGAGGGCAGTTAAGACATAACTCATTGGGAACTAACACAGAATACCGGCTTACTCCTACTCCACTGCTACCAATACTTATACTAATAAGTAGGAACGCGGGCTACTACCACTAAACAATAGAAAGAATAGAGCTGGTGACAAGCAAACTGTATCTAAGGTCCGTGCTCCACCTACTTCAAAGCTACCTTTCCTGTCTAGAAGACTGACTTCTTGGGTAACCTATAAATCATCAAATCATCTCTTATTCTTCTACTATTTACTATTGTCGACTATTTCTTTTTCTTCTTTGACTTACTTTATGGGCACTAGCTCATTCCTTTACTTACTTGTTTGGTTACCCTAAGGGCTAGTCCCCTCTGGGCACTCCTATTAGTCCCATAACCTATAATATTAGTCTATTACTAGATGCGCTATATCATATACCCTAGGCCGAGTATCCTTACTTCAGAGCTTCATTCTTGTGTTTGACTTAACTCATCTATTAAAGCAAACTAGTGGAAAAGAAACAAACGTAACAAGGCAAGATGAGCAAATAACGGATCGAACACTGCCTAACAGACTATATGGAACCACCACTAATAGGGCTTACCTCACCAACTGGGAATGCAATCAACGATAGCAGGAACCCAACTAGTAACGACAGGGCTCCAACTAATGCCAAAAAGACTGTCATTTCAACATACAGAATGGAATTCATAGGGATGGTCCTAGCGCATACAGGAATATAGTCGTCTTAGTAGAAGATGTAACAAAGAGTAGTTAGTTTCCTCAGCACCAATGCTTATTCTAAAGAATCCGATGTCAAATCAAGTTTCAAAGGCGGGCTCATAGTTACCCCACTAGCAGGGGATCCAACTCGAAACTTAGAAAGAATGTAGACATATAAGAAACGCACTACTGGAAAACAGACTTTCAATCGAGGCTGCTACTCATAGCTATAAGCCAACAAGCAAGAGTGAATTTCAGTCAAATAAGACTGATTGATGTCAATTCGGATTTCGGTCGGCAGGCTTACTTCTTCACTAAGTAATGTCATGTTGGGGGTCTGGCCTAGTCTTCTGTAAGGTAATCTGGAACTTCAGTACTCTATTTCAGAATAAGAGAAAGGAGTAGAAGCCTGCAGGCGGGAAGCGAAGATGCAAGGCGCGGGGAACATAGGATTTCGAAAAAGGAAAGTCAGCTTTGAGTTCAGGATATATGGAACGATAGCCGGGAAAAAGCAGACTTCAAACAGTATGTTATAGCTTGTCGCGTCGCCGCGTAACATTATTAACACTCTTTCCTTAAATCCCGGGGAATCAAACTTACCCTTACTTATTAGAATACAAGTACTAATTGATTTCTTTAAAGTAAGATGAAGCATCAGAAACAGTAGCTACAGAACCAAAGTAAGGACCAGTAAGCTTGTGAGGTATTGATTGGATTCTATTGCTACTAAGTTCGATTCTTGTCAACACCGGTTCCAATTCTCATACATAAATAAGTAGCGGTGTCCGGTCTTGCCAGTAACGGTGGAATTCGAGTATAGTAACATACAGTAGTTTATTCTCTCCAATAGCAGTAGTCGCCCTGGAAGCACCAGCTCCATTCTCATTAGTATCAGTGAAAAGATCCCCGATGCAGTTGTCTTAGAATGAGAATTTCGATGCATACATAGATAGAGGTGTTAAAGAATCGGAGAGGGGAAATAAAGACTCCAAGTACGGATTCGTAGGCTAAAAGGGAGTAGTGTTAGGCTCAACTCCAAGGCAAGATGCTAGATGAGTGGTTCAATCCCTATGGGTTAGGTCGATAGAAGGTATAGTCAAGAGTCAGAGATAGGGCAGTCGGATTGAAGCAAACAAAAGTCAGGACAGTAAGCCTAGTTTCAAGTAGTTCCTTTATTACTTAGTTTCAAGTAGTTCCTTTCTGACTAAGTAGTAGATGCATTCACAGTTCCAAGTTGAAGTCCTTTTTCGAGCACTGACGCACGCCGCCAAGCAAGTAAGGCTCGGTAGCTTAGCTACACTCTCTCTGTTGTGTAGCGCATCTAACAATTGAGTAAGAAAAACTGGGAATCCAATCCGGTATCAATTACCTTTCTTGCTCTACTTGTTTTCATTCTATCTTTTGAAGCTTCAAATGCCTATGTCCGATCTATGGGCTTACCACCTTTGTTATCAAACTCACATCTATGACTTTCGTTCTTTAGCTGCGGGTGCGGGTCTCAAAGCGGCTACTAGTCCAACTTTCCTTACTGTAGGGACGTAGACTTAGTTTGTAAGCGTTTCCAGTCTCATACGCCGGGTTTCTATTCTCCTAGGGGCAAGATCAATTCTATATTCTTCTATTTATTCCAATGGTTAGTTAAGTACGGTAGCTAGGGGGCCTTGTCAACAGAAGTGCAATTCCAAGTTCCTTGTTTCATTATTCCATTAGTAATTACAGCTTGGGTTCTGATTTCAAGTATTGTCTGTAGGCGAGGTAGCTTTAGATCCAGTAAAGGCGGAGTTACATCAAGGAGTAAAGGTTCGACTCATCGGAGTGGTGCTTTCTTCTTGTTAGCAGGGGTTATATTCTAGTGTCTCCAGTTCCATTCTTCTGCTCGGGGGGGAGCCCTTAGACTTCTGAGTCGAATTCCCAGTTTCTAGTTCGATTCTGCTAGTAGCCGTTGCTTGCCCGAGTTCAATCCTTAAAAGTCAGCGGCACGCTCCAGGATCTCATGGAAAGATGACTTGCTGTCACAGGGTTGGATGCACTTCTTTATTTCTTTTAAAGGAAAGTTCACCGGGCAAGTAGGCAAGTAGGCAAGTCGGCCGGTGCACTTTAGCACTAAAAGAGTGTAGCGGGCAAGTAACTACTAATGTTACGCGGCGACAAGCTATTTTAATAGTGCGTCAGTACGTGTAGAGGCGCGCCGACAAGCCGCTAGCCGCGCTTGCCGTATAACAACAGAAAGAGTGTAGCGGCGCGCCGACAAGCTATAGTTTAGCGCGTCAGCAGTTTCGCGGCCAGTTAGTTGTTGCTTGGCGGCGTGCGTCAGCAGTTTCGCGGCCAAAAGAGTGTAGCGGCGGGCCGACAAGCTATTTGAATAGTGCGTCAGTAGTGCCGCGGCTAGTAAAGCGGCGCTAGCCGCGCAACGTTGTTGCTTGGCCTACTGACGCACTATTCAAATAGCTTGTCGGCCGGCTACTGACGCACTAAGAGAGTGTAGCGGCGCTAGCCGCGCAACTCGGTGAGTTGCTTGGCAGCTTGTCGGCAGCCGCGCAGAAAGAGTGTAGCGGCGGGCCGACAAACTATATATATAGTGCGTCAGTGGCGTGCCGCGGCTAGTTATCGGCACTGACGCGCTATGTTATAGCTTGTCGGCCGGCACTGACGCACTATTAAAATAGCTTGTCGGCGAGAGAGTGTAGCGGCGGGCCGACAAACTATAACATAGTGCGTCAGCGGTGAGCTAGCCGCGGCGCTACTGACGCACGCCGACAAGCTATAACATATAGTGCGTCAGCTGTTTCGCGGCTAGCGGCTTGTCGGCCGGTGAGTTGCTTGGCGTCGCGTAGTTACTTGCCTCAGCGCGTCAGTAATCAATATCATATGAAAACAAACAAGAAAACACACGCTACTATTATTATGAAAAGCAAATAAATAAGTGACGTGACAAACCTAATAAAAGAATACTTCATTTAAGAATCCATAAGTCAACTGGGAATTACGAAACCCATGCATAGATATGAAAATCAAATAAGTCACTAGGGGAAGAAGCCTATAAGCACGGATGGAATAAGTAGTTGAAGAGTTCGAGTAAGGGGGATGAGATCGAGTAATGGTAGCTTTGAGGCCAGGACAGGACCAATCCAAATTATGTTTACCATAAATAAGAAGGGCATCCAGGATAGAGTACTTCTTTCCGACTACCACCCATAAGAGTTGCGCCGATGACAAACAGGCTTTAATCACTACACTTCCGGTCGATACTAATAAGGAATCTTACTCATACGGATAAGACATACCCTACAAACCCTGCCTTCTACTCTGGATCTAACATCTTTGTTTGCGGGTCTTACTTTACTTGTGCTTACAGAGTTCTTTTCTGCTTCTGCGCTCAACTCTCTATCAGCGTACTGACGCACTAAGAGAGTGTAGCGGCGCTAGCCGCCAAGGAACATAAGTTTCGCGGCTAGTTAGGCCCGCCAAGGCACATACGTGACGCGGCTAGTTCTCGGTGGTTGCTTGGCCGGCACTGACGCACTATTAAAATAGCTTGTCCTGCCGCGTAACATTAGTAGTTACTTGTCGACGCACTATGAAAATAGCTTGTCCTGCCGCGTAACATTAGCTAAACACACTGCCGCGTCACGTTAGTAGTGACTTGCCTACTTGTCGACGCACTATTAAAATAGCTTGTCGGCAGCTTGTCGCCGCGTAACATTAGCTATTCCATTGGAGTTTAGAGTCATTTCAGGGAGAGGGGCAGGCGCAATAAGCAAGACGTTGTGTTAACGTAAGATAAGAGTAATAAGCAAGTGCTGTTTTCGGTGTTAGGGAGCTCGAAAGAGGATTCCATTATTTTGGTTGGATTGCCCTAAAGTCTCTCAGCGCAGCGCGGTTAATGCTTGACGAACAGGAGAGTTCTTTTTCCATTCCATATTTGTTGACCGAAGACAGGCCCAAGAAGAACAAGATCAGTTAGTAAGGTTCGGCAAAAGAACAAGCATCGTTGAGCATCGGGAAGAAGCTAGATCGGTATCATAAGCTGTGCGCAAGTAAGTGGCAAAGGAAGCAGCAAGAGCAGTCGGATAAGAATCCTCAGAGAATCTCGTATTGGCGCCCAGAGAAGTAACCAGTTATTTAGAGGAATCAGCAGCCTTAGAAGAAGCTTTAGAAAGTGAGTCAGCAGTCATAGGTGAGGTTCAAAAGTCATAGGTGAGGTTAAAACAAGCATTTTAGACCGACTCAGTAACTCTATAATAAAGGAGAGATCAAAAGAATACGCCCTTCTATGCTATGAAACAAGATCTTATCCACTCTTTTGCTTGTCGGCGCCTACTTGCCCGTTACGCGGCGACAAGCTATAACATATAGCGCGTCAGTGAGGTGTTGGAACAAGCAACTACGAGGCAGGAAGTGAATGAGTGGGAATAAACTCTCTTTTCTCGCTATCAGGTTAATAGAAATAAGTGCGTATTGCGCTGGGGTTAAGGAAGAGTAGAGAGATGTAGTTCGAGCAGTAGGATTCTAATTCATCTACGTTTTAGTAAGCTGTATCCGGAGCCGGAGTCGGAAATAGGGATTTGGAAGCAAGCCAGAGAAGGAGACAAGAGAATATACTGGATGAGAGAGAGGCATAAGCTACATCCTAAAAGTGGGTAAAGAAGAAGTATAAGGGTAAGGGTATTGGTCTGTTTCAAGTGCAAGTGATTCTTCAAGGGTAGTTTCGGTTGGAAATCTCAGTTTAGATCTTGTGTTTAAGTCAGCTGCTAATGGTTATGAAAGTGACGTTCGAAAATGAACTGCGACCACATAAAGCATTTTTTCACTGACATTAGTGGGTAACTAGAGAATCAGAGCAGAGGCACAGGACGTACGAGGCAGAGTCAACAAATACTGATCTATCGAGCACAGAGCTCCCGAAACCCGGACGGACTGGACTGTATGAAGTAAAGTCAAACGGTCAACTCACATTAGCCGAGAAAACAAAACAGGATCTGGATCTGAAGCTGTGCTAGGAAATGATGTTTCTGTTCGAGTTGAATCTTATAAAGAAGCTCCGCGAGGGAGAGTCTTATACGGAAAAGCTGGAGCTAGATAAGAATTTCCATAAGGATCTTACACTTACGAAAGGAAATCAGCAGCAATCGGATCTTCAAGTGACAAAACCCCGGGTACGAACACAGGACTTGGAAATGGCAACCAACTCATTTCTTATGTAGTTCTCTTGCCTGCTTGCCTACTTGCTATGTGTTTGTGGAGCCATAGAGGATCAATAGGTATGTAAGAGGAGCCCATCAATAGTTATTAAATCAGCCAACCTTTATGTTAAGGGTGGTAGAGTTATAGAATTGATTAAGATGCTTCAGTTAGTAACATCACTTCTGATTGTCCCGCTGCTTAGCCTTGTTCAACAGATTGTCCCGCCTTATACGGAGGTGGTTTGTTCTTTATAAGCCTTAGCTAGAATACAAGTTTCACATAGGTTATACGACTCTACTAAATGCAGGTGTGAAAGCCTAAAACCATCTCCAATCCGTGTAAAAGCCGTTTCACTACTCAAAAGAAAAGAGAAATCAAAGCCTCAGTGGTTCAAGTGCAGTGCCAAGAAACGGTTAAAAGATCTATGGTGACAACAATTTCCTAACAAACAGATCCATGGGAAATATATTACAAATAATCATTAAAGTAAGTAGCCTTAGTGAAATAATCTAAAGCACCGGTCCTCTTATCAACAACAGAAGCAATCCTATGAAGGTATCTTGGGTTCTCCTCTATGATTGACTTTGATATGTATACTTGAGATTCTATCTGGAGACATGGCTATCGTATGTCCCATCTAACTATGAAAAAGAATGCCTTACAAGATTGGACCAAGCAACAAGGGATGCAACACACTGCACTCAGACTTGAGCTCGGGCAAGAATAGAACTGATGCTAATCATACCTTAACTCAAAACAAGTAATCCACAACAGAAAGGGAATCCAAACACACTCTATTCGAAAGTCAAGTAAGTATTAGTTTCCTTAGCCCGGCCCCTCGCCCCAACAAGCCGGAACTCCACTCATTCGTATAAGAGAATAGGCGGATGAAAGAAAAGATGGGTACTACTATTTGGAGCCGTATTAGGATAAGTATTAACATTAGGATAATAAGAATAAGAGTTTCACTAGGAATAGATAACATGGGTCTGATCTAGGGCATCCAGTAATGTAACAATAAATAATAGTAGTGATCGTGAGAATGGAACTGGGGATATAGAATTGCGCTAGTACATCTCATCATTAAGCTACTATATAGGAATCTTCTATGGATCCACTAACTAGCTAATAATAGGGATTCCACTAATGCTAACAGAGCGCTACAAGACGGGCCAAGCAACCTCACCACAGCGCTAACAGGACTCGAATGCCCCATAACAATGAGACCATTAATATAGAATATGACTCAACAGTCGAAATCTGACTCCGGGGTCTCCTACTACTTACTTCACGGGATGGAACTATCAATACAAAACGAATAGAACTCTCTCTAGTAGGCAAGTAGCAAATACGGAGCAGAGTGAAAGAAGGGAGGATATAATGATGTATCCTAAGGAAGGGGACTACTATCACTAAGAATTTAGAAACAGTAAGGGAATTCTGTGTATGGGCGGTTTTCTTCGTAGAGTTTCTTTAGGTCCCGAGTACTATTGCCCGCTAAACGAGAAAGTCCATAATCCACTTCAGTGCCTATTGCTGTAGTAGATGGTGAAGGTGCAGGTTCGGCTAAGTGAAGAGCGGGAGAGGGCAGATCGAGCGGGCGTGTTTCATTAATCATAGAATAGATCTTGGGATCACGGTGCTTCCATGCTCTTAGGGAGACTCAGACTAAACCAATCGGGTGCTTATCTCATATTTATAGTAAGTAAGTTGAACCACTTTCTCTTCTTACGTAGAGTTACCCGTAATCCGGCTCTAACTGGTTGGTGCTTGCCCACTACGCGGCAGCTCTGTTAGTGCAAACAAGCAAGTACGATATAAGAGTAACAAACCAACCACAGCATACTTATTACTTATCTATTACCACAGCATACTTATTACTTATCTATTACCACAGCATACTTATTACTTGTCTACAACATAGTCAGACTTGAAAGTGACACATCTATCCTATTCCTCTTTAAGTGGATTCTCTCACTTTTGCATGCAAGAGTTAGACCAAAAGTAGAAAGTGACTCTACTGCTACGGTTCTTGTTGCAGTGAGATTCGGTTACTTATTGATTTATGTGTAGCGCTCTCCTCTCTGAGGTTACTAATTGATATATGTGTCAAGCTCTCTGTAATATGATTGTAGGCAGTATGGATATCGGAAATGACAGCCAGGATATCCGTACTAGGGTGGCAGAGTGCCCCGGTGTAGTCTTCCAAAGAATTTTACGAGGAAGTAGAAGAATCGAGGGCGAGAGGGTTAATAAAGAATAGAAGGCGGAATTCGGGTCTACTTGAATTGCACTGCTTTCTCATTCTGGTCTACTTTCAATTCACTGCTTTCTATAGAGGATAAGAGGAGAAGACTAAACACTTGAACCGCAACACTGCATTCGCACTCGGATACTGATTGACTTTGGTATCCAGGTAAAGCTACCATCCCACTCACTTTCTACTTAACCGCTGAAGAAGGCTTCTTTCCAAGTAAGAGGCTTGTACAGTTGGCGGGCCTTCCATCTTTGTAATTGTCATAAACTAGTATAGGGGCTGGGCTGAACTAGAAAGCATTCTTATGATGCCCTTTCACACCGACTCGACAAGTAACCTATCCTGTTGGGAGCTACCTTCCCCATGGCAGGGACGCTCTACCGTGTCCTTAGACTCTCAATTGTGAAGCAGATGAAAGCTGCCTAACGCGGGGGCCCTTCGGGGAGGCGCAGGGAACCCCCTAATAAAGGAGCTATCCTTCAGTAGTTATCTTTTAGCTTACTTAAAGATCTTGTATCCATCTTAGCACAAAAGCAAAAAGGAAATGCAAACTGAAACAATGGATTCCAAATAGAAACATGAAAATCAACAAAGTTATGAGTGGGGGATTCTATCATTGCCGGAGAGAAATATTGATTGATCATACTAAGTGGGACAGATATGAGCGAATAAAGATTGAAAGTTTCTAAGAAGATTCTTTTTTCTTTGTGCCATAAGCAAGTCCTAATTTCATTGCCGGTGCGCCTTGAGGCGAGTCCAGATTGAATTGTCATCGAGGCCAGCCACGGTAGTTCAGTATAGTAAAGTCGTGTTTTAAGCATCTCATTACTATGTTGTGTTTGCTTTTTGATTGAAGAATAGAGTATATATGAATAATAGTATATGTATACATCGATAGAAGTTTACCTCTTTGTGAGAATACTCAGATTATTGACTTACTTATCTTACCAATAATAGGTACCGTGATCTACTTTATTATTTCCCTGTACATGCAATCTATTCAAAGAAAATCAGATGAGGCCTACTGGCTGGGGAGAAAGGAGAGAGGGAATGAGGGCTACTTGCGCATTTTTCGGAGGTTTACATCTAGTGAATGAGATTGCATTGGATCAATTGCCCTCTTTTTACAAATTGCTTATAGGACTTCTATTGAGCTGGGCTTTGTTCTGAACATGGATTCATTCCTTGGTGGAGAAAAGACATAGGCTACTGAGAACGAACTGCACATGAGTTGAGTGATTTCGCCGTCATGTGATAGATACAACATTTGCTTCTTTGCTTCGCTTTTTAAGGTGTGAAGGAATGCACTATGCCCTGTGGTGCCTTAAAAGTGTGTGCCTTTCTTATTCTTTATCCACTTAGGCATGGTGGACTGATTCGGGTACTACCTTGGATGTGACCAATTGCATACTGGGTTTTATTACAAGCAGACCTACAGTAAGGAGAGTTAACAAAGCATCATCACGCGAAAGGGCATATGCTTATTAGGATCCATGTGGGGGCTGCTGGCTGTTTCTCAATTGAACTTTTGAATAAATGGCCCTACCGCTAGCTAGATATAAGGATGAGCCTTACTTCCTATCCTATGTAAAGGTAAAAGGCGGACTCATCGAATTGACTTGCTAACAGCAAAAGAAGGGCGGAAGATGATTCTGTGAATCGAGAATTTGACTTGCCTATACTAGTTACATAATTGGACTTGCCGATACTAGTTACAGGTCGAGAAGGTAAGCGACTCGCTAGGATGCTTAAGAGATGCCCCAAGGTAAAAGCGACTTGCTAGGATGCTTAAGAGATGCCCCTGAGAATCATATCCAGTTGTTGCAGATCATTCGGGACATTTCACCCTTATATACTCTATGGTATTTCACCCTTATATACTCTATGGCATAGGGATGGCTCTTTCTTTTGAAGCAAATTGCCCATATGCAAATCCTTAATAGTAAAGAAGTCACTTAGGGCAACTTGTCCTACCTATTCTTTCCACTCTTTCCCCTTGCTCGAGCCAATAGAAGTAATCGTCTTCAATGGGATGCCTTGATAGGGCCCCGAAAGAGACTTATGATTCATTTGCTAAGAGCGCGCAAAGACCCTCTTTCTTATTCCACCCACAGCTTGGTTTGCATTCGTTTGATCCTATCCTATTCGTTCTCATCGCGAAGATGGCCAGAGATTCTATTCATCCTAAGATAAGACAGGGAAGGACGCATCTAACTGTTACTCAGGAGATGCTAAAGAAATGAATTGGTTTACTGGAGACATTGAATAGTGTCCGTTATGAGCTCCTTCTCAAGCAGCAAGAGAGAGAGAAGAGAGAGAGAGAAGGTAAGAAAAAGCAAAGAGAACGGCGCATTCGATAACATCTGTGCGGGGATATCTTAACTATTGGTATTGTATTCACTGCAGAGAGAGGAAAGAGAGCAGCTATAGTTCTTGCATTTTCACTCTCGGGCCCGGATAAGCAGGTAACAGGGCGGGGGTGAAAAACCGGATGATGAAATTGCAAAGAGATCTAGTTTGAAAGCTTCAGTCAACACAGTCCGTCCGTCCTATCTACTTCCGTCGGATTGTAAAAGACATGACATGCCCACATTACATTAGTAACTAGCAAACCTCACTATGAGAAATAGAAGGGCTAGCAAGACACTAGGCAATGAGGGGCCCCGTTCTATTCTCTTATCCGGGCACTGGAACACTTGTTTTTGGAAGGTATAGCGACTCCAACTGGATCAATAGTTTTGAACTCAACAGCGAATGAATTGAATGCATTAGCTTTCTGTGGATCGACCCGACCCGCGACTTCAGGGTTGCCCTAACATCCAAAACCTCTATTCCCGACAGTTCATAACCAACCTCTATTCCTTACCCGAAAGAGATCCTAAAAGATGTATCCTACTTGTAAAGAAAGATATCCTACTTGTAAAGTGGGCCTTCTACCAGCTGCTGATGCGGTTATATAGCCAGCATTTGAGTAAGTAAAGGAAACATCCGAGAATCCGATCAGGTCAAAAAAAGCCGAAACCCCCCGGAAGGTATGCCTTAATGAGTAGGAGGAGAAGATATTGGATCCGGCTTACACCCTATTTAGTAAGGCTCGGCCTGTAATGAGATCGATAGGGCAATTATACGTTGCTAGTTGCTCTCTTCCTAATACCGAACGAACACTTATTGAGCGGAACTCTTACCCGCATTTGCTTATTAGCAATCTTATTGAGCGGAACTCTTACCCGCATTTGCTTACTAGCAATAGGGATCGAAAGAAACTACAACATGGAAATTCGTACTGTTATAAACTTTCTTATTGAACCTGAACCCTTGGCCACTATCTAATTTCTTTACTCGCACGCAATAGTTAATGTTATCAACTTGAATATTTACATGGATTAGGAATAGTCGCATAAATTGACTTACTTATAGCCTTGCCTTCCCAGCTATATGCACCAAGATCTACTGGACTGTCTTTCTTTATTGAGCTTTCTTCTGATCCTTTCTCTTTCTTAACCTTTCTCTTTAAGAGCATTTAGGCACCTAAATATCAGCTAGCTTAGTCGGGTTTCAAGACTTCCCCTTTCATTATGCTATTTCTTTCCGAACAAGTTCCTGGATACCAAGCCCAAACAAAGGTAAGATTATTTATGATATCGACAATGGTCTTGATATGCGCCTAAAATCTTTGTTGTAAAATGGGTTTAGTGGATATTCTAATCAAAATGGAGAAAGACAGGACCCAGTAGGCATGTAAGCTAGCTGCTAACCGAAGATATGGGAGTTCCTTTATTTAGATGTTTTATTTAGATGTTGAGATACAGGTGACACTCCGTCAGTTCCTATTCTTGTATACAGGTAACAAGTGCTCCATATCAGTGACTTTATATAGATAGAAGATAGAGGTAACAAGTGCTCCATCTAGGAGTTCCATTTGGCATGATGAGCATTCTTTCTTCCGGGGGATGACAGCGACAGTAGCTCTCATTCGTAGATTCCAAGCTTACTCTACTTTTTTCCTGTGTGTGGGCGTACGTAGTAATTGTTTCAATCGACTGCGACAGAGAGTACTTCACAAGCAATAAAGTACCTATCCGGAGTCTTCTTCGTCTTCAATAAGCAGAAAAAAGCACATCATAAGCTGGGCGAAGGAATCCATATTTACCCTTTCAAAGAGCTGCTCCTCCCTTTGATTTGAACTTACTTTACCATGTATTTCTTGGAGTTTCTCTTTTGTATAATCCCGAGCAAAAACGAACCTTACTTTATGAAAGGGGCGTAGCGATCTATGAAAGATTACCCCTTCCCTTCCCGCTGGAGTACTTCGAAAATCAGTTCTCACTTGTGTCTAGCGGAACAGGACTTCTCAAAAAAGAGGGAGCGCTCCTAAAGAACCCGCAGTAAGCCCAACCTACAAGGTAAGGTAAGTCAAAAAAACTCATCAGGGACAGACGGACAGGCAGTTTGCATTCCATTCTTTGCTAGCGGATGCAGGGAACAGAACCACTGGAATTGTTCCACCGAAAAAACACAAAACCAATGCTAATCGGGATACTAATAGTCAATGCTAATCAAGCAAAGGATCTCGCGCTTTTACTTCGTTCGAGTTGATAGGGTCGTATTCTCTTGTGTATATACCCTAAGTTAGTCTCCGCCAGAAGGTGATACTCCATTCTAGGTAGTTCAGACACAAATACACCATTCCACCAGGAGAGGCTCATCAGTAGGTGCCGATATGCTCTTCTTAAAGGGTGGAGTTAGGTACCTTTTTTGATATTCGTTGCAACCCATATGAATTGGCCGACACCGAACCCTTACTTCATCTTCACTATATAGGGTTATCAGGTTTCTAACGGAACGGGTCTTTCATAGACAATAATCGTAGTTACTGCCTTTCAAGGGGGGCGGACAGGTAGCGAGTAAAAGCAGTAAAGGGTAATCAATGAGGCGGGAACGAAATAAGCAGGTAGATAAGGGTACCTATGGCAAAGTCAATAATCTAAGGTGTATAGTATATTGGGGTGCCTCTCTCTGACAGCAGGACATAGTCAGCATCCTCACCGGGTGTGTTTGTTCATCAGAGTTTGTGTTGGACGTCAAAACCTCGTTTACTGAAATCGGATATACTACTTTCAGGGATATCCCCTGCTCAAACTAAGTCTCTGGCCGATCGATCAATAGGAGTGGTACGAGTGTCTGAGGGGCCCTTTCTATTCACGGAATGTGATCTTCAGTTGACTGCTTTCAGTTCGTTCCTCCTGGCCCTCACCTCACAGCTTTCTAGTTATGGCTGGAACCGGCCTTGCCTTGCTAGACGAATAAAGAAAAGGCATAACAAAATACCTTGGTTAGGGCCCAGTCATAGATGCTTTGGAGAGTAGGCGGAGTCGTTTTCGAAGTACTCCCTGTTTCTGGGTACACCTACTCTATCCTACACCTAGAGTACAGTCCAACCCAACCAGCTAGCGGAATCTTTTCTTCACCCGCTAGTTGCTCTCTTTCTTTCTTCTTTCCTTCCTGCCTTCTTCTAGACTAAATAGTAAAGCAAGGAAATCTTACTGTCCTGCCGGTAGCCCTTCTACCTTTTACCTATATCTAGTTAGCTAAGAGGAGCTTCTTATCCGATCTACGAATAGGTTTGGTCTTCCCTGATGGAGGGAGCCGATTAGATGTCTATTGATTGAGTCTTTCTTTTCCCATCTCTTCTCGAGGGCTATTTCTATGATTCTCTCAAATATATTGTGATGTTGACATAATGATCTAAAACTACAGAAAAGAGGAATGAATTGCATCGAATATAGAATATGATCTTCTATGTCTGATATGGATATTGATTTCTTAGATGAATTACTGGGAAGAGAAGAAGGAAGAATGAGAAACTACGGCTAAACACCCCTTTGGAAATTCGAGAGTTTCAAGAAATAGTGCTTGCTAGAGTAAAGCGTCGTACTTCAAGCTTTAAGTCAGAAGTAAAGGCGAGGTGTTCTAAAGAGAAACAAAATGGGAATTCCATCTCATATTCTCTCTCTATCTTAGGGGGTCTAAAACAAACAGGGATTTCGAACTATATCAACGAACTCTTTTTTGATTCATCTTATAGTATAGTAGATAGTAGGGGCTCTTTGACAGTTACTTAAGAGCTTCATATTCCTTCTTTCTTTATTCGAAGGAGTGATAACATAGTAGCTCCACTTACTTTGAGAGTGAGTTAAACATCCTTAGCGGAACCGGTTTTATTGACGATAAAAGCAGCTGACCTCTGGGACTCTAAGGGAGCCTGGGAAAAGGAGGGAGTCTCGATACCTACAAGGGCAAAAGCAGCTTAGCGCCTTAGAGAGCGAACATCTCTTTAATATAATAAGAAAAAGAACAAGTAGAACTGCAGATTGATGAGCTTCTTGCTTAAAAGCTGGATCTCGATAACTATACTGTTCTGAGCTAGATAAATGAGGAGGTGCTCGCGGATTTGACAGAGTATCAAAAGTTGGAGACGGAGTCCGAGCAAGCAAAGGTCTAAAGGAATGAAAGAATCAGAAGGTTAGTTGACAACACGCAGTGCGCCATAGGAACATGAAAATACAACATTAGTAACTTAAACATCCTACTAAACATTAGTAACTTACAACATCCTACTATTTATATGTGTGTTGCTTATATAGGAACATGGGGCGGATGATTAGCGAATTTCATCATTAGTGACACTGAGATACCTTCATATACTACATAATGTAGGCACACCTCTATACAATCAATAGTAAACGCTCCATACTTACAATCACAATAGTAAACGGGATCCATCCATACTTCTAAGATTATTGACTTTACGACACCTTTCCTGTACCTTTATTTCCATAAGTGAGTTGAGTATGGTATAAGTAGTAATATGATTCAATGATGTTACATGAGATGAGTAGTCATTTGCAAATCCATTATTTGATCTTACTTGACTCGTCATTTTCATCCTTGTCCTGTGAGCAATAAGTTTCAAATCAAAGCGAACCCCTACCACCCCCTACTTATTCACTCATTGGCACAGTACCCTTTCTCTACCTTATCCCTTGGCCATATATGCTGCTTCGGGACTGATGGGCGCTCTTAACTCGAGAGGGGATAAAGATAAGAGTCAGGGCGATAAATCAAGCGGTTATGAGAAGATCTCTTTCCTTCCATCAGGCTTTACTAATTACATAAGAGAAAGAAGGAGGTTCCTACTAATTAATAAGAGAGATAGGTTCCAGGTCTTGGTCCTAGTCCGAGAGTACTCTAATTTAGACTCGTTCTTCTAGGTCAAAGTCTTATCTGGCTGGAAATATATAAGTGGTTCAAAGTCTTCTCTTACTGGGAATATATAAGTAAGCGTCACGTGGGCCCTACCAAAGAGGTGCCTTCGGTCCTTCGGTGATTCCATTCCGTCCTGCCCCTGCCTTGTTTTTGGTCAATGTCCTTTCTAGCTGTGCTGTGACATATTGTTGCAATGGTCTTAGGGCATCTGGTCTTCAACATACTTTGCACTTAGTTTGTATACTCCTTTTGGCGGCCCATTCCTGTTCTAGGCAAAGCAGTCGTCTACTTTTGTTCGTATCTGGGCTCTGAGCTAGCAGCTCTTAACGTGTCGTAATCGAATGGAGCTTTTCGAATTTCCTTTTCTTCGTAATCTGGATGAGTACGCGTCCTTTGTCTGCTGAAAACCGGGTTGATATTTACCTCGTATCGTACTGAGGCTCCCTGCGATTGAGTGAGGGGCAAAGTCCAAAAAAGCAGCTACACAAGTAGATAGGGACCGTATTCCAATTAGGAAGGACGCTATACACCTTCTTTGCTTAGGGTAGGGCGGTAAAGGTCAATACATAATCTATGTCGGCAATATCTAATCTATTCCATAAACGGTGCACATATTCTATCAAATGAAAGGCGGAGGGTGATGCTAAATAAGAAACACATAGTTGGGACAGAGCTATCTTTATAGGCAGTAGGAACATAGTAGGGGCAGAGCTATCTTTATAGGCAGTAGGAACACCATCTTCAGCAACAGAATCAGCAAGCACAGCGAGAAGGAGTCAGGTAAGCTAAGCGGGAAAGGTATAGTTGAAAGAGTTTGTATAGAATTTGTTAATACCTCAATCAATCTTCTTTTCTGCACTTAAAGTTGAGGCGCTACACAAGACTAAGTGGCTTTTAAGTGGGGGCCAGTAACAGTTCTTGTTGTTGACGACTGGCTTCAACCTTTTTTGTACCTCTGAGCTACGTTGAACATAGGTTTGTAGACGAGGAAAGATGATTGCCTTTACTTAGAAATCCGCCCTCTTCAGTTCAGCACTAAGCAGCTATTCCTTGAACTTTGACTGGACCACTACAAGAAACTCAGGATGCTAAGGGCTAACATATGTACGAGGAAAGAGCAGGTTAGGAAACATAAGAGAAAGAAAGCTATTCATCGGGAAGGAAAGGTGTTGGTAATTGGCTTGTCGGTTCCTCAAATGGAGTCTCTTGGGGTGCTTCTGAAAATAGAGTTTCTCGGGGAACGAGTGGAATCTCTTTTATTGTTTCATCGTATTAAGAAGAAGCGGAATCGACTCTGGAATCGAATGCTAAGGAGCGGTTAAGTATCTAAATAAAGCAGGGCAAAGTTGATGAGTTCAATCTGTGCTGGCGACGTGCGGTGCGGTTCATAAATAAAGTATTGCTCTGTATGCGCATGCGCCTATTCTAACAACAAGGAAGCAGTCAGCGAAAGAGGTCAGTCAGGGAAAGTTTCAAGCATAGGTAGAAAGAAGCTTGTGGAGTATCGTATCAAATTGCATTTTAGGTTTAGGTAAAGAATAGATGGATTGCTGCAGTAGAAAGATCACTAGCAACAAACAGAACAGAAGAAATTGATGTTTCAGTCGAAAGAAAAGAAGATAGCTATCATAGTAGTGTATAGAAAGGGTAAATAACACAACAAAAGCATTGCTTCCTTACTCCTGACTCACTCACCATCCCCGTTACTCCACTCCGTTAGCGCTTTGTTTAATATACGTAGCTTGTTTACTAACGCTCTTATAACTCAACTAGTACTTGTTACATTGGGTATTAGAAACCTGGAATTGAATACCGCCTAACAGGAATGAGAATACCACCCCACCCATAAGAGTAGAACCACTACCTTCTAAGGCAAATAGCTATCAAACAAGAAGCCAACTACCAAGAAAAGGAATGTGACTACTAGTTAAAAGAAGAAAAACCAGAAAAAGGGAATGAGACACGGACTAACGGGAATGGACCAAGAGTATATGAATGTTCAACTAGCAAGTCAGGTACGCGCCCTACAATACAAAACCCATAAGGCCTATAGTCAGAATTGAACGTGGACATAAGAAACTGGCCTAGAAAAGGCGGCTACAACCTCACTGCCGCACCCGAACACCGAACACATCTGCGGAATTTCACTGCAGCAACAACTCCTACGCTATTCTCATTGCCATAAAGCAGAAATACGTAATACAGGATACCGGCCCAACTACAAGACGACAAGCTGCCGACAAGCTATTTTAATAGTGCGTCAGTGCCGGCCGACAAGCTATAACATAGCGCGTCAGTGCCGGCCGACAAGCTATTTTAATAGTGCGTCAGTAGGCTAGCCGCGAAACGTGTGTTTCTTGGCGCGCCGCTTTACTAGCCGCGGCACTACTGACGCACTATGAAAATAGCTTGTCGGCGCCATTAACGAGAGAGTGTAGCGGCGCTAGCCGCGCAACTCGGCGGTTGCTTGGCGCCGCTACTGACGCACTATTCAAATAGCTTGTCGCCGCGTCACGTTAGGGTCGCTGACGCACTATTAAAATAGCTTGTCGTAGCGGCGGGCCGACAAACTATAACATAGTGCGTCAGCGGTGCCGCGGCCAAAAGAGTGTAGCGGCGCTAGCCAAAAGAGTGTAGCGGCCCTAGCCGCGCAACGTTGTTGCTTGGCCGGTGGCACTGACGCACTATTCAAATAGCTTGTCGGCCGGTGCTGACGCACGCCGCCAAGCAACAACGTTGCGCGGCTAGCTTAGCTACACTCTTTCTGTTGTTATACGGCAAGCGCGGCTAGCGGCTTGTCGGCGAGAGAGTGTAGCGGCGCTAGCCGCGCAACTCGGTGAGTTGCTTGGCGGGTTGCCGGACGTAAGGGAGGCAAGGGCAGGAGTCCAGGAATGCCACTAAGGTCGGTAAGACTTAACTAATTGGACGTAAAGCAAGAGTCCCATTACCTGGATTGTAGCCCGGATCGAACCTAACTTGCAGAATCAAACTCAGTGGTCAAAGAATCCACTAGTACCGATCAGACCACCAACAAGGCGGACGCTTCGAACTCAGACCACCAACAAGGCGGACGCTTCGAACAGGGACTTCAACTCACTACTAGAAGACTCGAGCTACCGATCTTGATCTTTGCTTATTGGAATATGAGCCTGTCTCTCTGCTAGTCAGTGGATAAAGGCTCAGTTCCGAGCTCTATACTTATTAGTGTCGAGTCGATTCTTTGTTACATAAGATGATGTCTAAGAAGTACTAGTCATAGGTTGCAAACGAGGATCCGGCCCGGATCAGCGGATAAAGAATGGAAGGCAGTACAGCAAGTCCGAAACCACTTGCTTGCATTCAAAGTAAGGATTTACCTGTATTCAATGAAAGCAGCGGTTAGCAAACGGATCTCTATATACGCTAGAGCATACCTACGATTAGTAGTGGCTTATGCTTAGTGAAGGGCAAGGTACAGAATGATAACCTTGTAGCCCAAGAACGATAACCAGTTAGGGCAGTTGGATAGCACAAGGATCCGGGGATCATTAATGAAAGAATCAAAGAAAGGCGAGGTAGTCTTAGAAGCAGCAGCTCAAGTCCTATCAACAGGTAGTTAAGTTATAGTGAGAGTCTGATGAGTATGTGAACTAGCGCTTCTCCGACTTGTAACTACTCATACAAGAATATGATGCAAACAGTGCTTCTACTACGGAACCCAGGAACTACGACTTATGGAACTAGGCATCCAGCTACTAGCTATGAGCCTAATCTACCTTACCTTAACTCTTAAACTAATAACTACAACAACAAAACCTCTTCTTGGGATTCATTCCCGTCTTCTTGGACTACTATTAGCGTACTATTAGTTTGGACTACTATTCGTATTAGTTTACTTGGCCCGGTATTCTTACTTTGAAGACAAAGGGAGGTGCACTACTGACAGAGTACCTCGCCGAGGAAGTTCGTTCAAGCTTATAGAGACTTCAATCAGCCCCTGTGCGCTATTGTTCGATCAATATGTTCTCGTGTAACAATCATTGACAACATGTTCTCATGTAACAATAATGATCAAAGAAATATCCATGTTACAATGAGAAAAGAAAGAATCGAATTAGCGCTGAAGGAACTCTGTTCTGCCTAGGCACCTAGCATAAAAGCAAGAATCGAATTGACACTAAGCAAGAATAGCATGGGCACTGTCCAAAGTCATAATGGAGCATGGGGCACCGTCCAAAGAATATAGTCAACATACCTTTCCTTGCTCGACAACAAACCTATGATTCATGTACTCTATCTTTCATTGCACAACCCTACCCCTATTGATTGATACATAGCATATGGTACACAACCCCTATTGATTGAATTGATTGAAACCATAGTATGGCAAAACAACATACCCGCGTATCGTACGAACACCTAAACAAACACACCGACAAGCCAAAAGAGTGGAGCGGTAGAATAGAATACTACGGAATTTCGGAAGTCAGAATCACAAGTATAGTTGCTTTGACATCACACCGGCACTATAAGATAAGAAGAAAGATTAGAAGCTTGCCCGACCTCGTCTATAAGCTTGTGCCCGAACCTGCTCGGAAAGCATGTAATTAACGTAAGTGAAAAGAAGAATTCATAATTAATACAAGTAAACAGCATATCGAATTTAAGCCGGAATTACACTTTGCTTCGTGAGCTAAAGCTAATGACTTGTGTTCTTATAGCTTAGCTTATAATGAAAAGCAGAAATCAATTAATCGGAGGACGGACAAAAACCTCTCTCTACCTACGACGTAAAGCCAATCAATCACCTTATCCTGCTTTTTGATTTCCCATTAGTAAGTAAGGTAAGGCAATGCCTAATATGGATTTCCCATTAGTAAGTAAGGTAAGGCAATGCCCAATATCTAATCCTTCGAATTCGTGAGCTAAAGCTGTAGTAATCCTTCTCATTCTATTATCACTTTAGAGACGCGATTCCTAGTAAGTAAAGGAACAACTTCGAAACCTAAAATCAGGGCTTATGGTATTGATGTCACAACACACGGTAATTGGGTTGAAAGGAAAATGGACTACTATTCTTATTCTATTTACTATTATTCTTATTCTTTGGGGCGAGTTACGGATTTCCTTGCTTTGCTTGCATCCCTTGTTGGAACTAAAGGAAGTAAGGCTCTTGGATTTGGAAGGTATTCCACGTCTATATGTCATCAGGTTTTCCATATGCGCCGCATAGTAAAAGCTTATCTGTGGCAATCAACGAGTGAAGCCGATTGTTGACCATAGGGGAAAAAAGAAAAGCGATAAGTCCTTTTATCTCGCTAGATGTGGCATTAAAGGTCTTAGCACTTTCCCTCTTACCTTCGTAACCTTGCCTTGGATCCTGACTCGCTCTTGCGATAGGAATGATGCCTGTGTCCTTCTTTACAGTCCGATCAAGAGTTACGATATCCACGTGCACGTCAAATGGACACTGTGAGGACAGAAGGTTGAATGCAAGGTAAGTAGATTTCCGCTGTGATTCCTCTTGTTGAAAAGAAAGATCTTAACTAGCGAAATTGGAATTACACCAATGCTAACATAAGAAAGAGACTATAATAACTAGCAGATTGAACCTACCCTATTAGAATACAATAGCTATCACACCACTCGGCGCTTTTACTTGCTCACCTTTGCTTTATTCTCTACTTTGAGCTTGGGCCTACCAACACTCAATTGAACCTTCCCTTCCATGCGCCTATGTTTTAGTATGCCTATCCCGCCTGACATTACTTTCTATTAGCTTCCAACAAAAGAGAGTCTGCCACTACTCCATATCAGACTGACTATCCGGCTTAGAGTTGGTCCTTTCATCCTATATTTGATTATTCCATTCGGTATCTCGAGTGCCCTCTATTGTCTATCATTCCTTGAGTTCGGTAGTGAGTCTGCTACTTGCCGGGGTAGGAACTCCTATTCTCGAATTACTAATTGAGGGTTAAAGCCCTATGTTTGCATTCGGATCTCTGCTCATTCCCAGTTGGATTCCTTACTACTGGTCTGATACTGCTGGATCGAGTTCTGTTACTACTGCCTTGGAAGCTGACCTTACTCCCTACGAGCCTTATTGAAAGTATATCAAATCCTGTCTTCCATTCCGTATAGCCGCCTACCGCTACTTACTTGCAAACGGAAACTACGGCCGACCCGGCTACTCAAACACTACCCTAACTCATGATACTAATACTGACGAGCCAGAACACGTGCTAAGCAAATTCAGAATGAGCTAAGGAGTCGTGGAGGAGAGAATAAGATTGAGATTCACGGTTGAGACTTGTGGACAGGAAAGCAAGAGTGCATAAGTTATTACTAGGTTGATTCTCCATCTAACATACTATTGCTGGCTCGGGTTCCATTCTCCACTTTCCAGAATTGATCTAGCGGGTATAATATAAGATAACACGAAATCTTCGGGTTCAAATGCACTCTAAGCTCTTTTCCTGGGTTTCCTGTTTGAACTCGGAAATCAATTCCTGTTTGCGATGCGAGTTTAGCGTTAAGAAAAGAAAGGGGGTTTGTGCGTAAGGGACCCTCAATTCTTAGTGCGTAAGTTCCATTTATTGAATTCTTTGTTGAGGCCAAAAACAAAAAGACTAAGTGTGTCAGCGTCAGGAGCAGGAGATAGAGTAGAGGATCAGACTCTGTGGCATCAGTGCTTAAACAAATAGGAGTTTTACAGCAAACTAAACTTTAACGATCGGCAAACAGGAATGGACTGTTCTAGTTTAATCGCCAGCCCCGGTTTAATATGAGATCCAACTCCTTCGCTTTCAAGGCAAAATGGGTAATTAGATGAAATGGATAATTAGATGAAATAGAGAATTAGATAGAGATTCCATTCAAAGAGGTAACCAAAAACAGGACTTGCACAGGGCAACGAAGCTGTTGAAATAGAAGGAGCAGCAATTCCAGTTTAGGTCGGGGAAGACTCAGTGTATTTATAAACGTCTATACCACATGTGTTCGATAGATTCCATTTTGAAAAGAAAAAGGGAGAAAGCTAGATCATTGGCTAAAGAGGAAGAAGGATTCGGAAAGTCATAGAGATAAGAAGCGGGATAAGTAGTTTAAAAAGAAGAAGTTGCAATAAGTTCATCTAGTGTTGCAGGAAGGTAAGTTGAAAGTAGAGTTGAAGTTGAAACAGAATAATTAGCAGTATAAGAAGGAGTGTAATAGAATCCTCCCCTAGTGCTCTTTCCAGCCAACCTAGTGTGTGTGTGCTCTTAACTAAAGTCAGAATTCCACTGGTAAATAACGTAGGGTACTCTCATAATAATAGGATTTCTCTAGGTACGATAGATGTTGTTGGTAGCTAACCACCCCAGTGCTCTGTGCTCTTCCATTCCATTTTCTCACTTTTGAGGCCTAGATACAGAGTATGCGTATGCTATTCTGAATTCTGCAATTATGACTTTTGAGTTCAATTAGGAATTTCGGAGCTCACCGACACTGTCCCCTTCCCTACCGCGCACAGCTTAATATACTTATTACTCACATTACACCAGATCCATATATTTTGTACCTATGCTTTAACCAGATACAGCTTCTCCATCTCTTAATCCATGTATTGCTTCAGATCCAACAACCAACCTATATTGTTGCACTAACGGAGAGTTAGACGAGTCGTAACACCCTGGGTAAACTCATATGATAGTTCTTACTCATTTAATACCCCTATTGACTATTCTACTCTACAAATACTAATATACTACTTCATTTTACGCTTTATATCTTTTACCTTTTGCTCTGCTCTTTGACTATACTTCCTTTATACTGCATTCTGTATCTTCCGCTATGCCAATTATGTAATAGTAGGAGTCCTACTCATGGCGACCAGGTCAAATTGGGAGAAGCTTTAGGTGTATTGTATTATTGCGGGTCAATCCATTTTGGGGAACCCGGGACTCAACTAACATGTTTCACTTCTTATGTCGGTTAGAGTATTCACAGGCGGTACTGCCGAGCATGTACGAGCTCATTCGAGACAGAACTAATTACAAATGGAGGAGCTTCTCTATGTTATTTCTATGTACTTGTATGTCTCTAGTATGTCTCTGCTTTTCTATGTTCTTTCTATGGACTTGTATGTCACTATTGAGAGTCGGGCTATTCATAATAATGGAAATATCCCCACCAACAAAGTGTTTTATTTGAGTGGAAAATGCTCACTCAATGTGTACTCACACAGGCGTATTTCTTATCCCTCAGTCGTGACTACATTCTCCAATTCCGTAAAAGAATCATCTGAAACTCTAAAGAGGGTTCCGTCCATTGAGATTAGAGCCGCTCGCCCTTAAACTCGAAAGTCAGACACAAACAGCTGCCGGGAAGAATGTAACTCGATAACTGGATCCTATACTCCTGCGAGAAAGAATCCAAGTAATTGTAATTACTTAAGTAATAGAATAATGGTTAAGAGAACAAATACTATATATTAATTCATAGAGGAATTGTACTTTATGCCTGTTGTCTTCGGTAGTACAGAACTCTAACACATGGATACTCTAACACAAGGTCTACACTCGCAAACTAGTACTTCGGAGTAGGCTCAAATGCATTTCAACAGCTGATAGGTGTGTTTCATATAGAATTTCTCCCATAATGGCCTAGGTTTTCACTTATAGTTCGGGGCGCAAATAGAAAGTAAGCAGCCCGCAGAAAGTACTGTTCGGCAAAAGAAAAGGGATATGCTGTCAATTATGATTTCAAAGAAAGGGAAGCTGTTAACCATTGAGGCGCCCTATTTACTCTTAGGATGCATATTGGATTTCGAAAAGTCAAACCTAATACTAATTAGTGTAGTGCTTCAAAGCCAGTAACTTCACCTGCGCATTATGTGTTGGGGCCAGAGCCAGTACCCGACCCATATATTAGTAGCAGTTGTTACCGAGTTCCCCCTTGCAGAATAGCTTGCAACTGACGGATTTGATGCTACTTATTCTTGAGACCCTTTTGATTATTACCTTCCTCGAGTTCAATCCTATTATGATTATTACCGCTACATGGGTCTATCAAACCTATTCCTTATCTGAATCTTATCTTTCTGAAGTTGTTACAAGTCCAGTTTTCACCTTGAGACAACACAAAAGCATTTGATTCGGCTTCTTCTCTTGAGGATTCTCTTTGCTATGATTAAGAATTGCATTTATAACTACAGAGAAACTAACCAAGGTGAAGAGATTTGCATTTGTTATTGTGACATTGTTAACATGAATCTGATGGGAATTCCAAGTCCTATTGTCCATCGGAACCATCAATCATAAGATTTGCTCTAGTAATGAAAGTATTCGCTCATTAGCATGCCAGTAAGTCAGCTTTACCAAGAAAAGAAGACCCGAAAAGGCACTGAAAGGAAGATCACGTATCGATCCATTTTGTTTCTCCCAACCCAAAGAAATCCATAGTACGAGGACACATCTAACATACGAAATCAAATAGCCCTTTGTATGATGGTTGATGATTCCTAATGATGACTTCTAGTAACAAGCGGATGTTTTTCTCATTGTAGCCACAGTTGGTTAAGCAATGGATGAAGTGGATTCTTTGATTAATGCGAAAGTCAGTCTACTTTGCACCTTGGGCACCATACGAAGCCCTATTCGGATTACTGGGGACTAGGTTTCTTTTCGTTTCCGCGGATTTTGTAGCCCACACGCCAACCTATATAGGGCCAAACATGAGCCCGGATTCGTATCAATAGCTCTCCAAAGCCCGGATTCGTATCAATAGCTCTCCAAACCAGTGCGGGATCGGAATGAAGCGTAAATAGTTGGGTCCTAGGGCTGTTTTCAGGGCGTAGGGATCGTGATACCCGACACACTTTTCATGCCCAGCGCTGGCTGTTTAGTCACTTTCATGTCTTCTTCCCACTTACAGAAGATTCAGACAGTCTTTTCGTTTTTGTACTTCCAGGATGCGTAGTAGCTCGGGGAAGTCCGCAGGATAAGGATGCAGAGTTTTAGCTGCGGGGTGAGGGAGAGATGGCGATGTCTATCCCATCCCTTCTTTGATTCAGTCTTTGGTAGTCGTTGCGATATTGAAGGAATTCCATTCAGGGCTAAGGGAAGGGCTTTCGCATTATTCCTAGTCTGTCTTCAGTAGTTCGCTGGGAAAGTAGTCTTTCGTGGAGCGTAGCGCTTTTCATATTCATAGGATGTGCGTGCTTTTTCCCTTTCTCGAGGCTTCTTTCATTTGCATTTTCATTGTCGGAATTGTCATAAAGAAATCTGATCTCGACTTCTGCTAACGAACGCTATAATTGGTATATCGAGAAAGGTGGGGGCTGACGTTTTTCAACTGCATTGTACCTTAAGGTAAGGGGTCCGTACCCACTTTAGATAGTCGTGCTCCTAATTACGAGCTATAACTACTGCTACCGTGGAATCCGCGATCACACAGAACCTATCCAAAAGAAAGATCGGCTGGCTGCTAATTGGCACTAATGCTAATGGAGACCATCGATCAAGAAGGACTTCGGATAAATTGAGAAAAAAGATACGGATTTGCCAATCCTCGTCAGGGGACGATCTAGTATACGATCTACCCGCAGAGAAAAGGTATCATTCCGCAGGGCTGCAGGCACGAAATGGCCAATACAATCGAATCTGTTAAAAGAAGCCTAATCGCAACCAATAAGATCTTACTGAGTAGTTGATGAGCAAGAGGCTTTCATAAAGACGTATGGGAAAGGGAGTGTAGAAATAGGCTTATTGCACGATCCACCCAACTCAGCTAAGCTAATTCATGCTGCATAAGAGAGTGGGAGTAGGCGAAAGCCCCCATTTATTGAGGTGCACACGCATTTAGGAACATATGCAAAGGGTTCAAGAGAGAAATCAATAAGTAAATGAAGAGCACCAAGAGAGAAATAAGTAAATGGAGAACACCAATGACTTAGATTTGTTCGTACCATTCTGTCATCGATCACTGTGGTTGGTGAGTAACCCCCCCAAAAGCATCGATAAAAGCCAAAAGCATCGATAAAAGGTCAAACGCACTGCGCGTAACGGGCAAGTAGGCGCCGCGCAACTCGGCTACTGACGCACGCCGCCAAGCAACAACGTTGCGCGGCTAGCGCCGCTACACATACTGACGCACTATGAGAGTGTAGCGGCGCGCCGACAAGCTATAGTTTAGCGCGTCAGCAGTTTCGCGGCGACAAACTATAACATATAGTGCGTCAGTAGCGGCGCCAAGCAACTCACCGAGTTGCGCGGCTAGCGCCGCTACACTCTCTCGTGTTTAACCCTAACGTTACGCGGCGACAAGCTATTTTCATAGTGCGTCAGCGGCTAACGTTACGCGGCGACAAGCTATTTTCATAGTGCGTCAGCGCACCGGCGACAAGCTATAACATATAGTGCGTCAGAAGGTAAGAATATGGCTTAAAACAAAAACACTCAAAATCAAAGAAAAACCTGATACGCGTATTCTATAGCTGCTCTATTCATAAACTTCAACATCAGTATTAGAATAAGGTGGAGTTCCTGTTCGCAAGTCAGCAGCAAGTAGAAAGTAGAGTTCTGCAAAAGGCAAAAGAATCTCATTGAAGAATTGAATCTAGATAAGAACTTAGTGTTTGGATCCCTTTTTCCGAGTCGAGTTCTCTTTTTCCGAGTCGAGTTCTCATAGATAGCTTTGCTTTACTGCTTTAACTAATAGCTCCGGGCCTGCCTCTCCCAACTCTTACTCTGAAAACTAATGTATTGAAGCGCTAGGTGATATTCTGTGATTTGTTCCTGGCATCCTCGCTTATGGGCTCTAGGCTTAAAAACACACAACTTAGGCTTTTACCCCCCACTACTTGAACTAGGAACTTGGAATGCGACTACTACTTGTCACATTGATACTAGAGCCAGGTAATCCAAACACCGCTAACAAACAAACAGTTTTGTGAGAAGCTGTTCAAGGTAGTGATTTGTTTCATTACGGTACTAATGAGTTCACTTCTTTATTCTTAGTGACATTCCTGCTAGCATAGGATTCAATTACTTACTATCAGATTCAACTAGGACCTGGCCTCCCCTTACTTAGTCTAGCGCTCCTAACGCCTACTCTAACTAAACCATTTTTGAATAACCCCCCCGAGGAGTGGACTGCTTTACATAGAATCAAGCTTGGTCTGCTGGGTTTCTTTCTTTTATAAGTGGGGAGGTTTTACTTACTTGTCTCGTTCTTTGGCTTACTAGCTCGGTTCTTCCTTATGTGGTCTCTTCCCTCAAGTATAATTGTATAAATCAGAGAATTATTCACGTCATGTGCATCGAAGGTAAGACTAAACTAAACGAAATAGGAATTGAAACAACAAGTATAAGAATGAGATAAGGGAATGTTAGACTTACAGGCGAGCTTTAGCTCACGAAAGCAAGTAAGTGGTGTGGTGTTCGATAACCAGGAAAGGAATACCGAAACAATAGATGTAGAATGCGAGTAAGAGGATACAGACCTAGTTATGAGTTTAGTATATATCAGGTAGTAGTCGATTCTATTAGTAGGAGAGTAATAAGATGCGCAATACAGTTTTCAAGGCAGGCTCATAACCAGGAAGATAAGAGTCAACCAACAAGCAACCACTACAAACGCATAACAAGTAATAAACACGTTATAGTGAATCATTCCGGAATCCTGTCTTCATGGCGGTAGGGCTGCTAAACCATTTCTATTAAGATAATAGGTAAATCCAATCTATAACAAACAAACTGGCGCCCTTCTTTCTCTTCTGTAGTCTCTCCTTTCTTTTCACTCTTACTTTGCTTTCTATTACTCTTTGACTGCTAACTCAGAGTCTTACTTGGAATACAGATCAATAGAGCAAAGATCAGTGTCCGTAGCTAAGGGATGCAAATACGGAAGAGCAGGCTCACAATCGAGCGTTGGGAATTCGGTCAGTGGTTAAAGCATGTTTGTCACTAGCTCAACTCAATTCTCTTATTGTTACATGGTGCTCAATTCCTCTGTTTTGGAGGTGAGGGAAAGGGAACTCGGATTGACTATTTTACCAATCAAACTAGAATCCTAGGTGGGACATCAGTGTACTACTCGATACTAGTGCATTCTTTCTCGTGTGTATAAGGTATGGAAAGCAAGAGGCGGCTGTTTCTATTAAGGAATAGGGGAATAGTGGTTAGGCGCCTATAGTAGATGAAAGGGGGACAGAGCCAAGCTCACAAGCAAGAGTAGAAGGGGCAAGTCTAAGACGGGGTTTCAATAACCCCAGGGGAGTAAGCCCTAGAAGCACTAGTCCCATTCTAATAAGTAAGTAGCCCATTCTGATATTAGCAAGTTGCAGCTTGAAACAAACAAGTAAGAGTAAAGGTCAGTAGCTAGGGGTAGTGGTAGGCCAACAACCCGAACACGGGAATTCAGAGCAGGAGCGGCAAACTAACACGTGTAAGGCTGTCAGGAACAAATACATATGTAGATGCGGATGGAAGGCAGGAAAGACAGCTTTGAAGTAGGTAGTTGGAGCCTATTTGTCAGCAGACCAATTCCCTTATGAGCAGTGTTTTCGTCCTGTTAGCGCCTAGTCTTATTCTAAGTTATGAGTGACTTTTTTGTGAGGTAGTGGCAGCTTCACTGCCCTGTTCTTTCTTTGTTTTAGTCTAACAGCTAGTAGTTGGTTGGGGAATGGAGCTAAAGAAGGGAAGGCAGGCGATGCAGACTAAAGCAAGTGATTGAACTTCTCTACAGTAGGTGTGCCCTGTTGGCATTGGTTCTACTCTTGGAAGCGGTAATGAGAGCCTTATAAGTAGGGATGCAAGAAAGGAGTATAAGAATGGAATCCCATAATGCAACACTTGTTCTCATAGCTATAGGGATCCAACACTGCCAATGGAGACTATGGCAACAAGAAGGGAATTACTAACTACCCGATGAGACTGAAACAAGTGCTTCTATTACTTGATTTTAGCCAATAAATCAAATACCCGGATCTGTATTCTTCTCCTTTACCTTTTTCCATAATAGAAGTTGCAACTTCCCTTAACGCGCTAATTACCTTACCTTATTCCATACAAAATGAACTAGCTTCTTTCCCTTTTTGCTTCAAACCTCCGTTATTTTACTTGTCGAATGAATGTAAGCCGATGAAGACAGAACTTCTTCAACTAGCTCATACGTTAGCTGATACGAAAACCTAGAACTTGCTCCATCTTACACACTTGCACAATATAGAAGTTTGGAAATTCCACTACATTGCTTGCTCATTTCATCTATCCAGCACATGATAGAAGAAAGTAAAAAACACCTTCACTAACTTATTGAAGAGAAACTCCCCGAAGCTTACTAAACTCCAAAGCTTACTTAGCACCCCAAGAGATTCTCGACTTGAAACAGCTGATTCTCGAGTCGCCAACTAACACGGATTAAAGTAGAGCACCCAAACTTCCCTATCTTAGAAATCTGACCTGACCGGCTCGACACTTGTTATCTCTATCAAGCAACAAAGGATTGATTATAGGCCTCACAAACGGAAATGGAATCTACTGTTCTTTCGAGTGCGGAAGAGAACCTAAAACGGAATAAGGAATATGCTTAGCGCTACCCTTCCTTGCTAGCAGTACTATTTGATTCAACTGCTTCTTATCGTAACTGCTTCTATCGTAGACAACACTGGAAAGAGAGACTTTACGTAAGTCAATAATTCCACTCGCTACGACAACTAAGGTAAAGCCAATCACCGAACCCAGACTAAACTGTTTAACCGCTCCTCGCTACATATAAAGTAGAACTGAACTTGCTGCAGAACCACTTGGCTGGAAGAAGGCAATTATCTAAGTCAGGCTTTCACTTTAGATTGAGAGCTGAAACAAGAGACGTGGGAGTGGGATGGGATGAAACTCAAAACTGTTAATGAAACTAATAACTAGAAGAATGGAGCCGGGAATACAGGCTGTGACTACTGTCTCTAAGAGGGGAATAGGGAACTGAACTAGTGCTTAGGAGACCTTAACTACTTCTAATAAGACTCGCTTACTTACTTCAATTCCTCGTTTAGAGCTGGATTCTGATTTGACATTATTCTATTTCTTATATTGTATGCGCTGCATCATACGCTTAATTGCACTGGTGCCTCAACCCCCTATGCTCGATTGTTAGCCCCATATTCCTTACACAGCTCTCAAACTGCACTGTGTTTATCGAATTCTCCCTAACAGCCCTACTTGTGTTAGCTTGGGCCTGCCCCCTCTCCCCCACTATAGCAGTCTACTGCTACTTGCTTAAAGTCTGCCACTACCTCATCTAAGGCCTGCTTTCCTTTTGCCAGCTCCCATCTCATACCAGCTCATATACATTCGCTGACCTGGCTTTACTGTAGATTGGGTGGGCTTACTCTCCCGGCTACTAGTCTGCTATTCCTTACTTCATTTTACTCCTCAATTGGCTACTTGATTTCTGTAACCACTGCATTGGATACTTACTTATGTGTTTAACTCCGACCTTCTATTCTAATTAATCTCCTTTTCATGGGCGTAAACTTTCCTCGCCCTAAACGGTACGAGCTTAAGCTGCGCTTTCCTCGATCTTATTCTTATATTAATATGGAATCAAACGTAGCCCTATTCTTTTAGTTACTTGCCTGTATTTTAGTACTTGTCGCCTAGTAGTTACTTGTCCATATGCCCTAGTTCGATTCCAGCTTAGAGTCCATTTTTCCCCTTCTTCCATTACTAGCTCGGTCCTTTTCCGTAGTAGGACTCCCAAGTTGCTCGCTCAAGTCGTGTTAGCACTAGCTATAGTCTGTTAGGCAGTATTCGATTGCTAGTTCGTAGTTTGATCCTTTGTCCCCCAGTTCAATGCTTATGGGCGCCTAATCAGAATCCAATGAGTAGTACACAGGTTTCAATAAGTAATACATAATACAAGTAAGCATCCGAATCAGCAGTGAAAGCCTCCGCTAGTGGGGTAAGTTAATGGAATTGAACAACTTGCGTTAGCGCCTCACCTTAGCCAAATACTGGACTTGCTTCTAAACCATTAGCACCGAAGAAGGAATTGCTGAAAATACTGAGATACACATATATAAGTAAGTAACCAAACGCTAAAAACGAATTGTTTACTTTAAGCACTCAGCTAGGCACACCGTTATCTAAGTTTCTACTACTTCATTCTAGGCTTGGCTTAAGCTTCTTAATACATACGATTCAACTCGCATTTCAATGATATCTTCTTCATAGGATTCAGCTAGAACAGGCCATTCCATCCAGGTCATTACTTTGAGCTAGAGCGGCACCTTCTACGACTACTTAAGTGAAGCTACAGCCGCGTTACTTATGGTTCTTTCGTCTCTTATTCTTTGAGTCTATAACTAGGATTACTTTCGAGCAGACAACCCTCTACATGATGAGAAAAGAGATTCTTCCAATTGTGCACTTTAGCCTTAACGCGCTTCCTTGCCAGTATTAGATTCTTACCTGAACCCTGACACTTGAGACTTGACTGCGTAGTAGGCATTCGAAAAGAGCTTCTTTATAGACGAGATATAAGTCAAGCGTAACAGAGGCGTCGACAACTCCAACTTATTCATAACCGATTAAAGCTGGGCGCTAAGGAAGACCATCATCGCGTTCCAATTCTTTTAGTCAAGCAAAACACCCTGATGAAGTTGAACTTGACTCTCATTGCACTGCTTCATCTCATCTCGGCTTAAGGCCAAGTAACTACGTAAGTTACGCGGCTAGTACAGGAATTTCCCCTCCGGATAAGACTTATTACCCTAAAAGAGGATATGACTGATTGATTGCCCCAATACAAGACAGGATAAAAGACTTATTACCTATGGCAAAAGGTAAGACTGATTGCCTACTTGACCTTGCCTACCTCTCCTTTACGCTTGCAACTGACTTGAGAACTGGAACTGGGGCAGCAGACTTAACTCCTTCTTACTTAGCGTCTAAACCATCTTTCTGATTTCTGCTCCTGCTCTATTTGTATCTTTAGGCTCTAATCAATTAGGCCTTCTCTACCATTGGCCGAAAGCCAAATCCCCCCTCGAATCTTTTGAATGCCCACTAAACACTCAAAAACAGGACTTTCACTTGTGTCAACAAGGACGAAACTATTGACTGGTGTGGTGGTACTTGAACGAAACTTGCCCTTTTTACAACCTCTGATCGACGCACCTAAGCTTCTTGTTCCTGATCGACGCGACTAAGCTTGTTCATTGCCAACTTTTTCCGTTAACACCATCACTCTGAACTCCACATGAAGAACCAAGGGCAACATTTACAGTGGAATTCTGACTTGATAGCGCCCCGGTGCTGCTTCTTATCCTATTCCCTCGCCTGCCTCTGTTACTTCACAAGCTATAAAACCCCACAATTTATGTTATAGTGCATTTGAAACCAATATATTCTTATATCTTATAATTCAAAAAGACAGAATGGAAAAGAATGGAACTGGCACTGATTCGGAGTAGATATGGTTGAAAGTGTTGTCGATTCTGAAAGTAGAGAATAAGGAGTTTAGTTACTTGCTGCTTCTATTAGTGGTGCAAGAGCACAATAAGGTTCTATGGAATATAGAATAATGTAACAGGGGAGGATAGCACACTCCTTCGCTACCCCACCCGGAGACAAAGTAGGCAGTAAGTAGTGTTGTAGAAAGTAAGTAAGCAAGGCATTGTATGTAAGATGGAGCGGTTCCGGGTCCAGAGTAAGCAGTGGCTCAAGTGAAATTGAAAGAAATTGATGCACTAACGGAATTCTTTGTTGAATTGAAAGAAGGCGGTCAGCGCTAAAGGAAGCTACATAAACTGTTTGAAGAGCGGATGCGCCGCTCCACTCTTTTTAAGACTTGAGGCTTTGATAAGGAATAAACAACCTAGGCAACAGGATGAAAACACTGCTAACAGAACTCGCCTTACAAACTAGGTTTTCACTGCTACAAACAATAATCGGCTTAGGGCATATGAGACTAGCACTATAGCTTCTCACAATGGAGCTACTAGCAAATAGGCTTACTTTACTGTTTCGAAGACTGTATGGTATGTATAGCT
>JAQQAF010000088.1:47500-50000 GCA_029747655.1 Ensete ventricosum | reverse complement strand
CGAACCGTCCCTTCTATACCATCAAATGTCCTCCTCGCAATCATCTTCGACCCACCAACCCGCTATGCTCCAGCTGGGACAATTCAATGGGACCCCATGACAAACGAAGCATGCTGTGGCGGGACCGGGGAACGGTCGGTCGTCTGCACAATCACCCTTCGCATAGCGGGGGAAGGTGCTGCCCTTCGCTTCGTTCGCCGTCCGTCGCTCGCCGCTCGCTCGGGCGGCCAAAAACGGCCAGTTTTGGCCCGTTTTTGGGCCGTTTTCGCGTGCCGCGTCGACCGTTGCGAGCGGTGCGAAACGTCAGCCATCTCAGCACCCTGGAACCCCCCGGGTGGCACAGGGGTGGATGGGGCTTTCGTATAGCAGGGAAGGTGCCGCCCGTCGCTTCGTTCGCTCTCCGCCGCTCGCCGCTCGCTCGGGCGGCCCAAAACGGCCAGTTTTGGCCTGTTTTTGGGCCGTTTTCGGTGCTGCGGTGGGCGCGGTGAGCGGTCGTCTGGACGTGGCATTGGTGTAGCAGGGAAGGTGCTGCCCTTCGCTTCGTTCGCCGTCCGTCGCTCGCCGCTCGCTCGGGTGGCCAAAAACGGCCAGTTTTGGCCTGTTTTTGGGCCGTTTTCGCGTGCCGCGGCGATCGTGGCGAGCGGTGCGAAACGTCAGCCATCTCAGCACCCTGGAACCCCCCGGGTGGCACAGGGGTGGATGGGGCTTTCGTATAGCAGGGAAGGTGCCGCCCGTCGCTTCGTTCGCTCTCCGCCGCTCGCCGCTCGCTCGGGCGGCCCAAAACGGCCAGTTTTGGCCTGTTTTTGGGCCGTTTTAGCGTGCTGCGGTGGGCGCGGTGAGCGGTCGTCTGGACGTGGCATTCGTGCAGCAGGGAAGGTGCTGCCCTTCGCTTCGTTCGCCGTCCGTCGCTCGCAGCTCGCTCGGGCGGCCAAAAACGGCCAGTTTTGGCCTGTTTTTGGGCCGTTTTCGCGTGCCGCGGCGACCGCAGCGAGCGGTGCGAAACGTCAGCCATCTCAGCACCCTGGAACCCCCCGGGTGGCACAGGGGTGGATGGGGCTTTCGTATAGCAGGGAAGGTGCCGCCCGTCGCTTCGTTCGCTCTCCGCCGCTCGCCGCTCGCTCGGGCGGCCCAAAATGGCCAGTTTTGGCCTGTTTTTGGGCCGTTTTCCGCGTGCTGCGGTGGGCGCGGTGAGCGGTCGTCTGGACGTGGCATTCGTGTTGCAGGGAAGGTGGTGCTGCCCTTCGCTTCGTTCGCCGTCCGTCGCTCGCCGCTCGCTCGAGCGGCCCAAAAACGGCCAGTTTTGGCCCGTTTTTGGGCCGTTTTCGCGTGCCGCGGCGACCGCAGCGAGCGGTGCGAAACGTCAGCCATCTCAGCACCCTGGAACCCCCCGGGTGGCACAGGGGTGGATGGGGCTTTCGTATAGCAGGGAAGGTGCCGCCCGTCGCTTCGTTCGCTCTCCGCCGCTCGCCGCTCGCTCGGGCGGCCCAAAACGGCCAGTTTTGGCCTGTTTTTGGGCCGTTTTCGTGTGCTGCGGTGGGCGCGGTGAGCGGTCGTCTGGACGTGGCATTGGTGTAGCAGGGAAGGTGCTGCCCTTCGCTTCGTTCGCCGTCCGTCGCTCGCCGCTCGCTCGGGCGGCCAAAAACGGCCAGTTTTGGCCCGTTTTTGGGCCGTTTTCGCGTGCCGCGGCGACCGTGGCGAGCGGTGCGAAACGTCAGCCATCTCAGCACCCTGGAACCCCCCGGGTGGCACAGGGGTGGATGGGGCTTTCGTATAGCAGGGAAGGTGCCGCCCGTCGCTTCGTTCGCTCTCCGCCGCTCGCCGCTCGCTCGGGCGGCCAAAAACGGCCAGTTTTGGCCTGTTTTTGGGCCGTTTTTGCGTGCTGCGGTGGGCGCGTGAGCGGTCGTCTGGACGTGGCATTGGTGTAGAAGGGAAGGTGCTGCCCTTCGCTTCGTTCGCCGTCCGTCGCTCGCCGCTCGCTCGGGTGGCCAAAAACGGCCAGTTTTGGCCTGTTTTTGGGCCGTTTTCGCGTGCCGCGGCGATCGTGGCGAGCGGTGCGAAACGTCAGCCATCTCAGCACCCTGGAACCCCCCCGGGTGGCACAGGGGTGGATGGGGCTTTCGTATAGCAGGGAAGGTGCCGCCCGTCGCTTCGTTCGCTCTCCGCCGCTCGCCGCTCGCTCGGGCGGCCCAAAACGGGCAGTTTTGGCCTGTTTTTGGGCCGTTTTCGTGTGCTGCGGTGGGCGCGGTGAGCGGTCGTCTGGACGTGGCATTCGTGTAGCAGGGAAGGTGCTGCCCTTCGCTTCGTTCGCCGTCCGTCGCTCGCCGCTCGCTCGGGTGGCCAAAAACGGGCCAATTTTGGCCCGTTTTTGGGCCGTTTTCGCGTGCCGCGGCGACCGCAGCGAGCGGTGCGAAACGTCAGCCATCTCAGCACCCTGGAACCCCCCGGGTGGCACAGGGGTGGATGGGGCTTTCGTATAGCAGGGAAGGTGCCGCCCGTCGCT
>JAQQAF010000088.1:37500-40000 GCA_029747655.1 Ensete ventricosum | reverse complement strand
GCAGATCTGCAGATTTCAGCCACGCCACGAGCGCTGCTGCAGCGGGCAGCATTGCGAGTGGCCGTCCCGTCCCCAAGTGCAGATTTCAGCCACGCCACGAGCGCTGCTGCAGCGGCGGTATGACTGGCTCAGCAGCGGAGGACATTTGATGGTAAGGTTGATTTGCAGCATGCTCTTGATTGATTGTTGCTCTCAGCAGCTAAACAAACGAACGCGCAAGCGCAAGCTGCTGCGTCCCAACTGAACGAACCGTCCCTTCTATACCATCAAATGTCCTCCTCGCAATCATCTTCGACCCACCAACCCGCTATGCTCCAGCTGGGACAATTCAATGGGACCCCATGACAAACGAAGCATGCTGTGGCGGGACCGGGGAACGGTCGGTCGTCTGCACAATCACCCTTCGCATAGCGGGGAAGGTGCTGCCCTTCGCTTCGTTCGCCGTCCGTCGCTCGCCGCTCGCTCGGGCGGCCAAAAACGGCCAGTTTTGGCCCGTTTTTGGGCCGTTTTCGCGTGCCGCGTCGACCGTTGCGAGCGGTGCGAAACGTCAGCCATCTCAGCACCCTGGAACCCCCCGGGTGGCACAGGGGTGGATGGGGCTTTCGTATAGCAGGGAAGGTGCCGCCCGTCGCTTCGTTCGCTCTCCGCCGCTCGCCGCTCGCTCGGGCGGCCCAAAACGGCCAGTTTTGGCCTGTTTTTGGGCCGTTTTCGGTGCTGCGGTGGGCGCGTGAGCGGTCGTCTGGACGTGGCATTGGTGTAGCAGGGAAGGTGCTGCCCTTCGCTTCGTTCGCCGTCCGTCGCTCGCCGCTCGCTCGGGTGGCCAAAAACGGCCAGTTTTGGCCTGTTTTTGGGCCGTTTTCGCGTGCCGCGGCGATCGTGGCGAGCGGTGCGAAACGTCAGCCATCTCAGCACCCTGGAACCCCCCGGGTGGCACAGGGGTGGATGGGGCTTTCGTATAGCAGGGAAGGTGCCGCCCGTCGCTTCGTTCGCTCTCCGCCGCTCGCCGCTCGCTCGGGCGGCCCAAAACGGCCAGTTTTGGCCTGTTTTTGGGCCGTTTTAGCGTGCTGCGGTGGGCGCGGTGAGCGGTCGTCTGGACGTGGCATTCGTGCAGCAGGGAAGGTGCTGCCCTTCGCTTCGTTCGCCGTCCGTCGCTCGCAGCTCGCTCGGGCGGCCAAAAACGGCCAGTTTTGGCCTGTTTTTGGGCCGTTTTCGCGTGCCGCGGCGACCGCAGCGAGCGGTGCGAAACGTCAGCCATCTCAGCACCCTGGAACCCCCCGGGTGGCACAGGGGTGGATGGGGCTTTCATATAGCAGGGAAGGTGCCGCCCGTCGCTTCGTTCGCTCTCCGCCGCTCGCCGCTCGCTCGGGCGGCCCAAAATGGCCAGTTTTGGCCTGTTTTTGGGCCGTTTTCGCGTGCTGCGGTGGGCGCGGTGAGCGGTCGTCTGGACGTGGCATTCGTGTAGCAGGGAAGGTGGTGCTGCCCTTCGCTTCGTTCGCCGTCCGTCGCTCGCCGCTCGCTCGAGCGGCCAAAAACGGCCAGTTTTGGCCCGTTTTTGGGCCGTTTTCGCGTGCCGCGGCGACCGCAGCGAGCGGTGCGAAACGTCAGCCATCTCAGCACCCTGGAACCCCCCGGGTGGCACAGGGGTGGATGGGGCTTTCGTATAGCAGGGAAGGTGCCGCCCGTCGCTTCGTTCGCTCTCCGCCGCTCGCCGCTCGCTCGGGCGGCCCAAAACGGCCAGTTTTGGCCTGTTTTTGGGCCGTTTTCGTGTGCTGCGGTGGGCGCGGTGAGCGGTCGTCTGGACGTGGCATTGGTGTAGCAGGGAAGGTGCTGCCCTTCGCTTCGTTCGCCGTCCGTCGCTCGCCGCTCGCTCGGGCGGCCAAAAACGGCCAGTTTTGGCCCGTTTTTGGGCCGTTTTCGCGTGCCGCGGCGACCGTGGCGAGCGGTGCGAAACGTCAGCCATCTCAGCACCCTGGAACCCCCCGGGTGGCACAGGGGTGGATGGGGCTTTCGTATAGCAGGGAAGGTGCCGCCCGTCGCTTCGTTCGCTCTCCGCCGCTCGCCGCTCGCTCGGGCGGCCGAAAACGGCCAGTTTTGGCCTGTTTTTGGGCCGTTTTTGCGTGCTGCGGTGGGCGCGTGAGCGGTCGTCTGGACGTGGCATTGGTGTAGAAGGGAAGGTGCTGCCCTTCGCTTCGTTCGCCGTCCGTCGCTCGCCGCTCGCTCGGGTGGCCAAAAACGGCCAGTTTTGGCCTGTTTTTGGGCCGTTTTCGCGTGCCGCGGCGATCGTGGCGAGCGGTGCGAAACGTCAGCCATCTCAGCACCCTGGAACCCCCCCGGGTGGCACAGGGGTGGATGGGGCTTTCGTATAGCAGGGAAGGTGCCGCCCGTCGCTTCGTTCGCTCTCCGCCGCTCGCCGCTCGCTCGGGCGGCCCAAAACGGGCAGTTTTGGCCTGTTTTTGGGCCGTTTTCGTGTGCTGCGGTGGGCGCGGTGAGCGGTCGTCTG
>JAQQAF010000087.1:0-66814 GCA_029747655.1 Ensete ventricosum | reverse complement strand
CCTAATGTGAGTTTTGAAACAAAATCCGATTATTCTGAATAGCATATGGCCTGGAGTGAGTTCGCTTGAGCCTATAGCGTTAGCTTACTACTTGTGAGCGCTACGTGTGTTTGCCTAAGTGCACTTACACTGGAGCGTGGGTTATCGAGTTTTTAGTCATAGGTGTTTTTCATCTTTTCTCTATTATGGGTGGTTACGCTATATTCTACTCCTTTTTATTGCCTTGTGCTACTAACGCGTTAGAAGAAGTTATGTGAATTCCGGTCTTCGGCGCTAGTAAGTTAGCCCCTTTCACCTTAGGAGTAGTTCGGAAGCTCCATTTCATTACTTGATTCTATATATTGAATTACTTGGATTCTATATTGATTGTGTTTTACTTGATTCTCTGTTGATTGGCGTTAGTTGTTGCTTTTATGGCATTCCGCGCGGTATAGTAAGTCTCCCCTACTCGGGGGCCCCCTACTGTTGAACGACACCGGAGGTTGTGGTAACGTTTCGGTATTAGGGGTTACTTCTAAATAGATAGAGAATTCATTAACATTCTCTTCTTTTTGATTGGAGCATTCTCCTCTTTTTGATTCACTGCTTACTGTGCTAGATCCACTGATAACTACAGCCAACGAGAAGAGTTGAACTATGCTCTCCACACATGGCACCCAATTTGATATGATACTTAAGGAGATAATTGATATGATACTTAAGGGGAGTATGCTTACCTCATTTATTGAGCCATAATAATCAAAGAATATGCCACGCGATGAAGAAGGGTATGTGAAGTTACCAAGTTCTAGAGAAAAGGGTGTTTGTTTTATTACTCCATTATATGGGGCCATTCTATTCTTTCTCTATAGTTTAGAGAAAGGGAGAGCCAATAAAATGGTTGCAGTGAGATTACACTATGCTAATAGAAAGAGATGTGTATGTCCAGTCCACTTTACTCATTTTATTCAATTCAACAGGCCGTTTCGCAAGAACAAGCAAACAAGCTGGGGCGAAAGAGGGAATCATTTAGTACCATAGCATAGTCTAGGGTTCGGTGCGCGAGCAGTCTTTTCTTTTGTTACCCTTTTCTGGATGTAAGTCGTGTTGTTACTATATTATTCTATTGTTAGTAAAGAAAATAACCTAATACTGTTCAAAAGAAGACCCTCATTACTGTATTAGAGCAGCAGTCGGACTCGTGTTGCAAGATAAGTAGGAATTTGTTAGGCAGAGAGAATGTAGCACGTAGAAGCTTTTAGAGTGGGGGTAGTTATAAGGCTTAAGATTGATGCTTGCCAGAGGGAGTTCGATAGCCCATGAGTCAAAGGAAATAACCATAGGATTCAATTACGAAGCGCCTTTGGGCTACTCTTAAATATCCAATAAATGTTTTGTAAATATCCAATAAATGTTTTGTAGAAGGGAATGTAAGGATTCCGCACTGAGGGGGCCTTCGCTCCGTTGGGACGAGCTAGTCGAGGTGCCCCAGTAACTCACATCGGTGAAAACAAAGCTATGCCCGCAGCTGTCCTGAGTCTGGGATACGAGAAAGAAAGCCTGTGCCTTACACGGGCAACCCGAACTTATTCAAAGCTCTATCTACTTTGTCACATCATGGACTGCTTTGGCTATTGGATAGGGGGTAGCACCCATGTCTTATCCTTGAAGTTGATGGTGCGGCATTGACTACATCTACAAATGAATAGATCTGGGACCTCCCACAAAGATATAGACTCCAATCCGAATTGACTCGTCACGGAAGTTGCATTGCTTTTTTCTTCTCTTTAAGTTGTGTTGAAGCATTTGATACCAAAAGCAGAAGGACGGATTTATTCATTGTGTCGGCCGAGGGTCCAGGCCCCCGATCTAAATCTGTTCCGAGAGGCCCATAAATCGCATCTTCGTGCAACAGCCCTCTATTAAACCGAGAATACTAGATGCCCTCGGAATACCATAACTACTCCCGTCAGAAAAAGGGAAGAAAAGAAAACTAAGCACGAAACAGAGAAAAGAAACTAGCTACACCTACATCAACAATGGAATAAACCCAATACCATGACTCCTCGTCCTTTAGAAAAGAATAGAAGGGAATCACGGGAAGAACCAAACCACAATACTAAACATCTTACCCTCAACAGGAGGAATAGAACATAGCCAATTCAAATTCCATAATAATGTAACAATAAAGAAAGAAAACACCACTACACAGAACTCACAAGATCGATCGATGGATACTTAAGATACATTTTCATGCCTGTACGATACTAGATACATTTTCATGTCTGTATGATACTCTAGTCATGCCTGTATTATACTCTAGCCTTCCTTCAAAAAAGGTAAGAGGTAGAGGAAGATTGTCCAGTAGCTTCATAATCCTATCCTAGTAACAAAATTGATAGGCTCATGGATTAGTCCTCCTTGTTTTTCTAGTACCGATGCGATGGGCGCTTGTAGATTGCGGAGTCATCACGGCGAGGGTTCTGAAATCCGGACTTCAGGATCGTATCAGATAGCTCGAGACCGCCGATACGAGTGCGAGCAGCAGAGGGATCTATATTCCTTCTACCAATAAGAAGCCCCTTTCTTTTGGTAGCTACCAATTACTTCCAAAATGGGTGTAAAGCTGAGCCAATGACAGAAGTAACCACAGCAGAAAGGGAAAACTTTCACTAAGTAAAAAAGGTCATACCAAGCTGTTAAGTGAAAATAGAAAGACAGAATTGTGAAACCCAGGTCCCCAAGCAAGATGTTCTGAAAGTGTTTACGACGAAGCGGGAGGGAGCACCTTTCTAATGTCACACGGAGCGGGACTGAAAGTCAAGAAAACAGTAGATTACAGGTCGGGTGCTCGTCTTTAGTTTAAGTGTTTAGAGAAGTGATTGTGTTGTCGGGGCAGAATGTATGTATACATGTATACATATTCTTTCTTAAGCTAGTGCGGTGCTTGTGAAGTCCTAACGCATCGCGACAAGAGATCAAATCAGAGATGCACTACAATAGAGTAAGCCAAAGAATGCAACTCATAAATACAAGGATCCACCAAGTAATCTAAGACTGAGTGTTGCTAGGGAATTCGAATGTAGAGTCTCCGTTTCAAAGGCAGGAAAGTCGCACTCCCCAGTTTCCAGTTTGATTACTTTAGTTGGGTTCCCTCCGATCCTACTTATTAGTTTGGTTCCCCCCCGATCTGGTACCCAGTCTCTTACTTGTGTTAGTAGTAGCATCCTCATCAAAAGAAAAGGATATTTGTTATTCCGCTCTTCCGGTGCGAAAACTATCATAGGCTATGCTTGGCGAGATCTCAGCTATGGGGCAAATAATATCTCTAACTATTACAACTACAACGGATTTGAGGTTCACAGGCGGAAGCACGCGCCGAAACATGCTCAGGCCAAGTAGAGAAATGGGTTCCCTATCGGCAAATGCCCTTCCTTCGAAAAAAAAGGAAGACGCAACAAGAAATCGTACGTACATTCGCCTTTATGCATTTGAAACTTCTGTAGTTAGAGCTACCACCACACTTCATATGATGTCCAGTCGAACAAAGAGCGGGAACAAGGAAATCAATATGAAATCCACCCCGGCACGGCACGACCGATGATTGAGTCTCCTTCGTGAGCTAAAGCTTCGACTCAACCACCGGACCTCTTAGAAAAGATCCGATAGATAGAGCAGCTACCTAAGATTTGGTACCTTCCACAAAGAACGGTCTTTCATCTAGTAAGTCCTAGTACTATGTTATCCAAGCTTTACTAATGGAATAGGCAGGCCTTTTATAGAGCAGTAGAATTAAGGGTGAGCGCATGCTTGTTGCTTTAATATAGAATTGGCTTACACGAGACCTAGCATCGTCGAATTGCCTTGGGCAGTAAAAGGACGGGGGTTTTCTTTAATCGAAAGCAGGAAAGAGAGCAGGAACGGAAGCATCAATTGCAAGCTGCTCGGGAGGTTTGGATTCCTAGAGGGAAAAAGATTCTATTTGCTGCGGGTAGATGCCCAGAGGGAGCTGCTAAAGCAACTGACACCGGTTAATCAATAGTAGTGATATCCACATCCCTGCCCCCTTCTTATACTATGCATTATGCTCCTCGAAGCAAGTAAGTGAAGGAGCAGATAGGTTCTTTTTTGAAAGAGGGCTTGTTCTCGAATAAGCTTAAAAGAAACATTCTCTAGATGCCAAGAACAGAAGCAGATAAGATAGCGGATTAGGTTCGATGCAGCAGATTCTTTCCCGGGGGATTTCGTAAGGCTAACAGCTCGAACAGTCACTTTCACACTTTTATTCGATGCTACTCGAGTATTAGACCTCGTGTGGGCGTATAGAGAGAATATCTGTCTTCCTTCCCCTTCTCCGTGCTTGGAATATGAACTTCAAAGAGCGTATTCTTTCAAAGAGCCCCTAGTTGTCTATATCAAGAGTCAAGCCCGAAGGTAAGGCACATTCTATAACAGCTCTGATTCCGTCAACAGGGGCCATCTTTGTCCTAACAGCGGATTCTATGGCATATCTTCTTCTCATACTGCTCCTTAAAATGCAATTGCTACTTTTTATGATTCAATTGCTGCCCTAGCATTTGAGCTAGCCCCTTGTTACTAATGAATCCTTGGCAATGAACCCAGGCATGCAGTATTTCATTCATATATGACCCATCGTTAGCGTTAGAATCTCTGTACTGAATGATTGATTGAGCTACCGAGATGCTATGACGGAACTACTCCACTCGAAACTGATCGAACTAGACTGATATAGCTAAACTAGCATCTATCTATCAAGTAACACTGAGCTATGCCACGGATGCCGCTTGAACTACCGAGACTGACTGACAAACGAACCCAGCTCTCACAGACCTAGCTATACTACTGAATTACTGACCCATGCTTTCTAGTGCACTTGGTAGGAGAGGGGGGCCTACATTGCAATACCTGAATCAGTTTGACTCAATGCCCTGAACTTTGACTTTTCTCCCAAGCTTCCTTCTATGCTGACAGAAGCGGATAGGCAGGCAACAAAGAAGAGGCTAAATGGCTAGGGACATAAATGGTAGTTGCAGTCTATCTTCGATCCTTATTGCGCTTCAGCTTCCTTACCCTGATTTCATCCTTCCGCTCGAAGCTCTCTCTTCCTAGCACACGGAAGAAGCAAGACCGGTCGAGAGCTCGTTCCAATCGAAAGTCCTACTACGGCAAGTCCGATCAAGCTCTTTCCATACATTGGGGATAGGTAAGCAAGATCTTTGATTGATGTGCCGTGCCTGAATCAGGTTTCTCAATGGTAGCTGCTTGGAGCTTTCTCTATACCTTAATGTCACTGCTGGAATCTCTCTTTTGACAGACAGGTCATATATTCCAGTTTAGATAGACATAATGCTATCAGCTTATACTATTCCACATGCTACCGCTTTTAAGCTTCCCCCTTTATCCGCCCATGTAAGTTAATGAAAAAGATGAAAGGAATGTGTGAACAAGGCGTTTCGATGCTGAGGTTTCCTAAAAAAAGGGCTTAGCTGATTCCCGGGTAGGGTCAACCATTATTTCTAAAATATGTTCGAATTAAATAAATCCGGAATCTTTTGATGCTTTTGTCATGCCATTGAGATCTTTTTAGAAGGAGAAGGATGCTAAAATGGAGTTCTAGTCTCATATCATGGAATTTACCAAGATATGAATGCTCAGTTCAATAGGTATGGAAAGCCTCTCTCTTACTAGAATGGAGAGACCCAGAGCCGTAGGAAATGGGGCACCTTAGCCAATTGTAAGACCCCCCTTAGGACATGACTCGGTAACAGGACTATTTTGGATTTCAAGGGAATCGTTCAGAGGTCGATGTATGGTATGGCTACGAAAACGCACGAAAAGAATGGATACGTTAAGGGGGTTTATTGATCCTAATCCCGTCTAAATCAACATTTGAAAACACCACATCTTCTCCTTGTCCACATATGTCTAAATCCCATAAACTCAGATTCGATCTCTTAAATGGATTCTTTCTATGTATACATATATAGAAACTCAACTTCACCGCATTGATGACAAAGAAGCTTAGATGAGACATTTCCCCATAGTGGATCCCGAGATGGCTTTTGGACTTCTGCTCGATCATCGGCTCTTTCGCAAACTGCCTCACCAACAACAGGTCAATCTCGTTTATGGCATGAAACGACGCGAACTAAATACCATTTGATCCAGAGGTTACTTTCATGATTGATTTTCTCCTTTTCCACCTGCTACTCGTGCTATCGCGCTTGTCATTCTTGTTACGCGTTTGACATATCTAATTCGAGTTACCATTCATGTCTAGTGGGAGGAAGGTCAGCCGTTAGCATGCCATTAGGAGCAGTTTCCCCCTTCTGCTTGTTTGGATGAGCGAAGACACAATCCATTGAGTACGATTGATTGGATGATTGAGGAATCTTTTCAAGCAAGGTAGACGCCATTTTAGCCATATTCCATCTCTGTGTCAACATCGGATTTCCCTTTCAAAAAACTACAAAAAAGGAAGAGCTAACCTTTTGATTTAAGAGAAAGGATTCTCATTTCTAACTAATGAATGGCACATTTTCCTTACCGAAAAAGCAACTGTACTCCTATGCAGGCATCAGGAAAAGGATTCTTGGAAAGTCACTAAATAGACGGTTTAGGCTTTCGGACAAATGATACATCATAAGATGGCATCAAAGAGAGAAGGAAAGTCAATAAATAGTACAGATATCCTAAAAAAGGAAAGAATGAAAAACACTAGTAAGATTTATACTGTGCCAATGGTTCGAAAGACACTTTGTTACATCAAATAAATACAGTTGTGGCACTTGAGGAATAGAACGAGCTGCTTGAGTGAATTCAGTAGGTTTCATTTCCTGAAGCAAGGGCAATTCTCAATTCAGATAAGGCATTACTGACATCCTGGAATGGCCCAGTTGCTGATCCTTAGAACTGGAATTTGCTTTTCGAGTTTCGGGTACTCGTTTCTTATTGAAGTCGACGTGAGGCGATTTGTCGGACTCTTTTAAAGAGGGCATTGGTCTGGTAATTCGGAATATAGAAAAGGAGGTCGTATCGATTCTATCCCTTTCTTACCGGAACTAACTAACATAGTTCTAGCACGAGCAGGGAAAAGGAGTAAATAGACTGTTTGTTACCCGGCAAGATCCTATGAATCAGGGGATAGATGAATCCATTCTTACAGCTAAGCGCTAATACCATCAAGGAAGGTGCAGAGAATAGGTTTGTTGCCCAAGAAAGGAAGGGGCGGGAAAGCTCTTTACGGCAAATGTGCTGCTGATTACATAGCTCCAACAAGCAACTACTAAACAAGCAATAGGAGTTTACTTAACTCGCATTAGCGAGCTGCAATGCAAGAATAGCTTCTCAACCTAATGCTTAACTGCTCAATTGAACTTCCCGTTAGCGCTAGTCCTGTATTATAGAGTTTTCACGAGTTATGAGCAAATCCGTACGCTACTATAGAAGATAGAAGAGCACTGGTTCCTTTACTCTATAGAATACGCAAAATGGCTATGATTCCATGGAGAAGGATGGTTAGAAGTGAACCGGGCAAGGTGGACACTGGACTAATTACAATATGTAAGCATTACGGAATGGGATTCTCTGCATCTGAGTTTGTCTTACTTCTTTCTTCTCTCTGGCTGTGGCATTCCTTAGGCCCCAGGGAATTTCAACTAGAACAATTCCCGCTAAGCACTCTCGTTCTAGTAAACTCTTCTCGGCTAGCACTTGCTTTATACTCCTGGATTGGATGCTCACTAGTTTGAGGCCGAACGAGGGTGATTCACTAGTCACATATAAGAAAGAAAGATAGGAAAAGTGCACATGATATAATGCCCTGCTCACTTATTGCTTTAAGTAAATAATCTCGTACCTTATCATGCTATATAGAATGGGATAAGACATGAGAGAATAAGCAACCAAAAAACGAGCTTCTTTTTAACCATAAGAATATGGTCTGGATCTTGAGTTAGAGAAGATAGATACGGGAGCAGGATCCTAACTTCAATAAGAGGTTGGCAATGCAAGTTAAGTGATTGTGTTTAAGTATGCAAGTAGAGTTGGAGCATTTAGATCTTATAACTCGCGAAGTTTATCATGTTATTGATGATTACCCCTTAATATACACGATACTAGCGCCTTCGCATTCAAAAGGTGCACAATACTTTCTGCTTGCAGCTTACTTGCACACCCCAAGCAAGATACGAGACTTCAGCTTCAGTACTGAGAGTGCAAGCGGGACAATCAGGCCAAAAACTTACCGCAACAGAACAAGTAGACTGAACAAGCACCAAGAACTCCCTTTTAAGACAGGAAAATAAGGAATTGGATCTTTAGATTAGAGTCAAGCGCAGAAGCAACAAATTCTTTCTCAATTGGAAATCAACTCCGGGTACGACCTAGCACACATGGATGGATATTAGAATCGGTATTAGGCATAAGAAAAAGAATATGGATGGATAACTGGGGGCGGGTAGTCAATCTTACTCATCGGGTAGTCAATCTTACTTGTTAGTTAATTGAACTCGGTCCTAACGAATAGCGGCAGTGTCCCCATCGTTAATAAATCCCTGTTCGCTCAAGCTGATAGACATCAATGTTAGTTCGTTCCTGTGCTCTAGTGGTATCGTGCATTCGCTAGCAGCGGTATCTCTCATTATGATGCTGGTATCGTAGGAGGCGGGTTCATGGGAAATAGATCATGCAATACCGGCAATCGAGCTTAGAAATCTTTTGATGCCTATAAAACAATAGTGTCATTCTCTTATGCCCCGGTTCACCCTAAGAAATAGTAGTTCAATAGATCAAAGTAAGGGTAATAATCATATGGTAGTCAGTAAGAGTAGACTAGGAGAAAGGAGAGTAAGAGGGTGTTTAAGCCCAGACCTTCGGAGTTAGGGCCAGCAATGGAAGGATCGAAGGGTAACAGAAGAATTATATGTAAGGAGCGGTAGGCCTATGCTTGGGATTTGTTCTCATACTACTTAGTTAACGCTGTATCTCCAGTTTGATTATTTTTCTTGCTTGTTCCACTCTTTTACTTAGTAGTAGTCGGATTCTCTTCCTCTTGTTTCAGTCATAGAAGCACTGGTTTTAGTTGAAAGTCAAGGAATACAGGGCGTAAGGCACGATACAGAAAATTCGATAAGGGAGAGGCATACCCGCCAAGCAACTACCAGCTCTGGGAGGGAATTCACTCATGCCTTTGATTCCCCTACTGCTATTAATGTGTTTAAACATTCTCTTTTCATAATCCAATAATTAATTAACCGGCGTTAGATGATATTAGAATTGTCAACTATAGACACCAACACGAACAAGTAGAAGCCCGCTTCCTTAACGCATTAACAATTGAATAATGAAGTAAGAGGCTCTCTTCACCAATTAAGATATTTGTGAAAAAAGCACTAAAACATAACTTCTGTGGTGTTTATGGGAAATAGATCATTGGATATACCTAATGTAGCTTCTAATTCATTTTCCGCCTATAACACAGGAGCTGAAGGGACACTATAAGAATAATAGATAGGAAAGTCAGATTCCAAGCAGGAAAAGATAGACTTAGGAATAGATAGTAAGCCTAAGATGAAGTAAGGGAAGCCTAAGTTATTATGTAGTTAAGTATGAGAAGTACTTGTGTTAGTCTCATATGCCCTTCTTATTGATACTATTAAAAGAATGCAAATCAGTAGTACGGGCTTTGGAGCTCAGAGAGTCAGGGTTGCGGACATAAGGAGGCAAGGGCTAACAGGAATCTGACTTATAAGTAAGATTTCCTAACAAAAGCATAAGAACGAGTGAGCGGAGGCAGAATTGACCTCATTGGTAAAAGAATGTCCTTCTCTTCTATCAACGGATGGGCAGGAAGGTACTCTTGCCGGATTAGGCTTACTTTCTAGCTCGATTATGACTTGCTCCATCCCTTTTCTTATACGGAGACTTTTGATTATACCTTACCTATACGCGCTAGCCCGTACCTGGTACTACTACCTAACAGGCAAGAACGTAACTAAGCAATTGAAGAAGCAAACGTAAGACTAAAGACGAGCACAGGACACGGGATCGCACACAGGATCAACCAACAACGAACAGGGATTGATTGAAGCCCATGAGCTTGCCCGACCTCATGTATACAATATAAGCTTACCCGACTAAGTTCTTTAAATTAAAGCGGTAAAGACGTATTTCAGCTTCTTCCCTATATTACTAATATTCCTTCCACTTTCACTCCCATTCCCGCTGAGCTTGCAACTGACTTTCTCCCAAGAGACTCGCACCCCAAGATATGATCCAAAATCTTCCTTGGGCTTTTGTAATGGCAAGGAATTATGCATTTCAGATGTATATTATACGCTTCTAATCTTCAAAACCAATATGTAGTAGTTGCTTGCCTAAGTTTGTAGTAGTTACACTTGCCTGTGTTTGTAGTAGTTACTTGGTGGAATGAATGAACTTGGTTGAAATACAAAGGTAGGATCAAATGCTTAAGAACAGATAGATAGGGGTCGTGAATACACATCAATTTCATTTTCAAGTGATTTGGAAAGAGAATCTGGAATAATACTTCAATTCACCATGGAATCATACTTCCTTTCACCATTACATACACACCCCAACAAAATGGAGTTTCATTGAGATAGAATGACATAGGACGGACTTACTGACTCTCCTTTACACTGTTCGATGTATATATTTGTTTGTAAAGAATCTTTACTCATTCGTTTTAGGGGTTGGTTGCTTGTGCAGTCTATTTGCTTAACTGGTTTCCGACAAGGCGAATTGGCAATGTTACACCAGAGGGGCAGTATTGAGCTTACAGACAGAAGCCAAGAGTTTCTCATTTGATCATTTTCGGAAGACTATTGATTGCATTCGCCAAAATACCTGAAGATAAGAGAACCGAGGACATAAGTCAGAAATGCGCATACTGTCCTATTGGGGTTTACTAAGAATTTCAGTGGTTATAAACTTTCCTATCCTTTCTCAAACAAAGTTGTGATGTCAAAGAGATGTTGAGTTTGATGAACAGAATTGGAAAAGTGCCTAAGCAAGCTACAGCTTCCTATAAAGATTAGATAAGGAATATGTTAAGATAAGAAAGCTATTCAGGAGGAAATAAGAAAAAGCGATTCCGGAGGAAAGTAATGCTATTCAAAAAATGCAAATGGAATGGGTAGCTTACTAAACTTCCTCGAGGAATGCTATTGGTGTGAAATGGCAAAACTCAAATAAATGGAAAAAAGGAGAAAGACATACTTAGTAGAAAGGTGAGGCTAAAGGCAAAGAAAGACATGCTAGTATACAGGAGGGGCGGGCTCATAAGCAAGAGTAGCAGGCAGTCTTTTCAGTAGCAGTGGAATCCCCTGTTAGTGCCTCAGTCTTTTAGTCCAGGGTTCACCCTAATAATAACTTGTTCGATTCTACCTTTTGAGTGGAAGTGGTTGGTGTACTAGTTCCGAGCTCAGGTCTTATAGGTGTGTGTGTGGGTTCTTTCCCTATGCTGATGTGGTTGATCCGATGAGAATGAGTTGCTCTAAGAAAAGATGATTCTTGGTTATGAGTTTAGGTCTGCTCTACTGTTGGGCTAACTCTTCTGGCTACCCGCCCTATTCTCATCAGTAGTAGTCGAAGCCCTAGTTAAGAATTCTTTCCCTCCTTAGCTGCCGCTCCACATACTGACGCACTATTAAAATAGCTTGTCGCCGCGTCACATTAGGCGCTGACGCACGCCGCCAAGCAACCACCGAGTTGCGCGGCTAGCGCCGCTACACGTACTGACGCACTATTAAAATAGCTTGTCGCCGCGTAACATTAGGGTTAAACGCACTGCCGCGTAACATTAGTAGTTACTTGTCGACGCACTATTCAAATAGCTTGTCGCCGCGTCACGTTAGGCGCTGACGCACTATTCAAATAGCTTGTCCACTGCGCGTAACGTTAGGTACTGACGCACTATATAAAATAGCTTGTCGCCGGAAAGAGTGTAGCGGCGGGCCGACAAGCTATATATATAGTGCGTCAGCGGTGCCGCGGCCAGTTATCGGTGGTTGCTTGGCGCCTACTTGCCTCTGCATTTATACGGCAAGCGCGGCTAGCGGCTTGTCGGCCGGTGAGTTGCTTGGCGGGTTGTCGTATGGGCAAGTTATGAAAGAAGGGAGTTTAAGAGCTAGCTAGTCATTTCAGAATTGAAGAAAGCATTTGAAGTTTCCAAGTAAGTATAGAGTCTAGTCTTCTAGGCAATGACATCAAGTAAAGCATAGAGTCTCTCCGTCGGGGGTAATGAATAAGAATGATTAATAGGAGTAATAGTTTGGTGCTCTAGTGCAAGGTGTAGTTAGGGTCTGGAAAGCAGTGATTTCAGTCTAATGGTGCTTAGTTGAGTTCCCGGGTTAGGGCTAAGGTCTTGTAGCCCGGCAAAAGGGTTGTTTGTTCTATTTGTGGTGTAGTAAGCGGCGTGGCACTCCTAGGAGCGCTGGTTCAAGTCCCAGGTTAGGTTATAGAGCGTTCGCCTTGGTTGCAGTGTTTTCATTCTCGTATGAGTAGTACTTGGTCTTAAAAGCCAACGTCAGATCCTTGCTGCATTTCCATTCTCTTAAGTAATGGTGCAATTCTGGTTAGTGCTAGCTCAATTCTGGTCAACACCAAAAGGTACACTAGTTCCTTAGGGGGGCAAGTAAGGCTAAGCTCTAATCTAATGGGTGAATCCAGAATTGCAGTGCGGAGTCCCAGAGTGAAGGGCATTAATGAGTTCCAGTTTGATAGCAAGCAGTTGGGAAATGAGAAACAGTCCGTCCGTTTTAGGTTAAAGTCGAGGTAGTTGGAGTTGGCGCAAAGAGAGGTAGACTAGCTTATGTGGTTAGGCCTGTGACTTATGTGCTTAGGTCTAATGCTTCTCATTATTAGTCTTATAGGGCTATGTTAACATTGGTTTCCTTAGAAAGAGAAAGGTATCCTGACTTTAGAGTGGAAAGTAAGAAGAAGAGCCCAACTAAAACAAGTATAATCATAAGAAAAAGGAGAGTAATAAAACACTATTGGGATCACCTATCAAGAGCAGAATCAAACCAATGTCAACAAGACTGCCTTTCCCCATCTAAGCCCGTATCTTCCTTCGGCTGGTGCCTGGTTTTTCACTTTCTGTTCGTAATCCTGCAGTTATTTCGTCCATATCAGTGTCTGTGATATATCTCTGACCTACCACACACAACTGCATCAAAGACTACCTTTCCGCCTTTCTTTTGCTAGTGCCAGTTCAGTTCCATACTCCCGGCCATGTTCTTATTTGACTAACTCCATTCTCTATTCCTTGCTCCACCCCTTGACCGGTTAGCTCGATCCTGCCACTGACTCCCTTTATTCTTATTCGTATGGATGAGCTCTAAGACTAATAGCAATAGTGGTAAGATGTAGTGTATCCATTAAGAGTCTCTTAAGTAGTACGATCTAGGCCATAAACCCATCTACTACGACATACTCCTAGGAGAGGGTCAGATAGGAAAGAATTGCACAGGTAAGTCAAAGCTCAGTTATGTAATCATACCCTTTAGTACAAACTCATTACTGCCTTGCTCAACTTGCCCTTTGCTTACTTGCATGCTTTAACTGCTAACTTGAATTCCATCACTAAAAGAGTGGAGGAAAGAGAAATCAAGCGTATCTCGAACAAGAAGAGTAATAGGTATGTCGCAAAATAAGAATAATAGGTATGAGGTATAGTTCTGGAAGGGCAGTTCCGTTTGGTAGTAAGCCTAGTAGACAGGAAATGTAGGCCGAGATGTAGTAAAGCAAGTCTGATCGTATACTCTTCTATTACTGAGTTGACCTCTTTGTTATGCGGATTGGGACTACGCCTTTACTCACCCGTTTGACTCTCTTACTGCTGGGTCGAATTCTTACTTCTGATGTGTTTATGCCTTAGACCCATGAGGGATATTCTTTCTTATTTGCCTCATTCTTGTTAGCATACTGGCAAAAGTCTTATCAGTACGAGTGCTATTCTATCTTAACTACAATAGGGAAGTGTACTTAACACTGGAATCACTCATATCTCGGTTACTTAGAAAGTGTAGCTGGGTTTTCACGCCTTTCTTGAATTCTCATTTGTGAGTTTAGTTGTTCTACTCATACCTATACACGTGTGCTGGACGTATCTATTGATATCATTTGTCTTGTAGCGTAGGGAAAAAGGAAGAAACCCTACAGGGGACTAGAGTCAAAGACAAGGTAGTAAGGCCGAGAAGCAGCAGTCCGATTCTTTAACAAACAAGTAGGGACCCAAGGAACCAACCTCATAAGTAGCCATCTCTTAAGCTGCCCTTATTGTTAGTTAGCTTAAGAATGAAAACAAGCAAAGGCTGCTTTAAGGTTAACAAAGCAAGGTTCGAAAGCAGGCAGTGATGACATTGTTACAATTAGTCCCTAGTTGCAAACTGACATTGCTTTGTATGACTCTTTGATTGCGGATTCGGATTGTAGTTACTGATTTGGATTCTAAGGCTCTTTCCTGGCATACTTGCTTTTAGTCCTACTGCACTCGCTGTCAAGCTGTGTATCTACTGAGGTACCCATGAGAAAGCAACTACTAATCAATAGCCGGATATTCCTTTCTATTACTCTTCCGCCTACCGCTCTGGTTCTTCCACGACATGCTTTTCGCCTTAAAAACACGTACTTCAAATGATTCCGGTTCTGCATCGGTTAAGTAGCATATCAAGTCAGCGATACGTAAATCAGTGTCAAAGTATCCATTTGAAAGTCCAGCTCGATAAGCAAAGGTTTATTCGTTAATGTCCACGACCTACTTTCTTTCCTCTCTTGCCTGTGAGCCATCTAAAGCTGCCCTGCCATAAGCCCATAAACAAACCAGTAGCCGCCTTCAAGTAGTAAGTCAAAGAATTCGGCGTGGGGGCGTGAGACTGAATGTGACACCCCATAGTGAATGAACCGGTGCACTAACGAATAACAACGATTACTTAAGAGAACAACTATTTCTTAGCAGACTTACCTACTGCCCTGTCGCCCCCGGTTCAGTGAACTACACTAAGCGGTAGGAGACTCAAGTCCATAAGAGAAGATCTGGATCGGCAGTAAGAGTCTTTGCTTTGAGTTGGATTACAGAGGGTCCCCACAAAGGATATGTTCTTGTTGACACTAGGTTTCTTCTTTCTTATGAGGAACGGGCCAAGGTGCGCCGCCAAGCAACAACGTTGCGCGGCGCCGACAAGCTATATATATAGTGCGTCAGTGCCGGCCGACAAGCTATAACATAGCGCGTCAGTGCCGAGTTGCGCGGCTAGCGCCGCTACACTCTTTCAGCCGCGTCACTACTGACGCACTATGAAAATAGCTTGTCGGCGGGCCGCTACACGTACTGACGCACGCCAAGGAACATACGTTTCGCGGCTAGCGGCTTGTCGCCGCGTAACATTAGCTAAAACACACTGCCGCGTCACGTTAGTAGTGACTTGCCTACTTGCCCCCGCTCCACTCTTTCTGTTGTTATACGGCAAGCGCGGCTAGTAGCGGCTAGCTCACTACTGACGCACCTTTGTCATTCTTTCCAGTAGTAGCCATAGACTTCAAATGCAGACTCGCCTACTTGACTAGTCATTATTGTACTAATGTAATTGCTTTATTAATACTTGTCTACTACCGGTAAAGAGCGGTGCTTGGTGACTAGCATGGAGGGCAGTACAGCAAGTCCGAGAAGTCAAATGTAGAATAAGAGAAAGGAGTGGTAGACTTACAGGTGAAACACAAGAATGAAGGCGGAAAGCGGGTTGTCGCGGAGGGTAGCAAGCCCTGGGAGTCATAGTCAAAGTCTCATAAGTCAGAGTGGTATGTTAGGCAGGAGATAAGGTCTAGGTGCTGTGTTTCGGCCTTGCTTTTCTGTAGTTAGTGTCATTATTGTACTCTCTATTATGGAATAAGTGTTTTGTTTTCATTCTCATAGTAGTTAGCTACGGAATGAAAGCAAGGTCCGCGAATGTATATGAGCTGGTATGAGCTGGTATGAGGCTGCCGATGGGCTAAATAAACCCAGAGCATAGGAATCAAAGACAGGATAGGGCTTATAGCTATGAGTTCTATTTGTTATTGTAGTGTATCGGTATGATGTGTAGTGTATTATCATACTTTTTGAGTGGCCCCTCCTGACTGAAACTCTTCCGTCGGCATACCTGTCTTCGGAAAGGAGGACTTCAACCTCAACACTAGGGGTCGATTCTACTAAGTAGTGGGTTCAGTCTAACAGTTCGCCCAGGAAATCATTATTTGAATTAGGTTATCGTCCTGGGATGTGACATGATTATTGGCAGCAGCACATAAGTCGTGTGGGCAATGATTGAGTTCTTTATATCTATCATTGATATTGTAGTTCCGGCTCGGTATACTTTATTATGGCCCGTTATTATGACCCTCGGGCTATAAAAGCACTAGTGGATTTCTTTGTTGCAACAAGATAGAATGCGAAAAGCACTTGTTTCCCTCTTTCCGATAGCAGTGAAGGCCTTCTTATCAATAGTGGCAGTCCTGTTAGTAGTAAACGAAAGTCCCATAAGCAGTAATCAAAGAATGAGATACAGTAAGGGCAGCGTTAGCTGCTAAGCAATAGTCCAAGTCTGAGAAGCAGTAGATCCATTCCACGAAGGCATCACAGTAACTACTCCAGCAGAAGAATACAAAAGAGGTAGTTTAAGCCTTATCTCTTGGGAAAGATAGCAGAGTAATAGTTAGGAGCGGTAGGGCAGTTTATACTACTTACCTATGAGTTCGATTTCCTATTTCCATATTGATTCCTCCACTTATTGATTGATTCCCCCCGATCGATCCGGTGCCCGTTCTTTTATTGTTGTATCAACAGTACCTAAATTGTGACAACATCGAGTTTGGTTCTATGTTCTAGACTCTATACCTTGTCCTTCCTTTAGATTCTGGTTAGTGACGGCATCGGTCTTGTTAGACAGTGTTCGATTCCCACCAGCGCCAGTTTGAGTCTGTTAGTTGGATTTGGAATTCCTTTTTCTAGTTCGATTCAATAGGGAGTGCTCCACAATCCGATAGTTAGTAGCCACATTCTGTTCTACTATGTCATAGTGACAGCTTGAAAGAAGCAAGTAAGGATTCGGATCGTTAGCTTTAGCTCACGAAAGAAAGTCAGAGATACCAGATTTGAAGCAAGAAGAGGAAAGGCACAGTGAAAGGCATCGGTGAAAGAATGTAGTTGAGGAGCGGAAGAGCTAAAGTCAAGATAAAGAACTACCTCGTTATGGGGGTTGTTGGTTTGAAAGCGCGGCATTGCAGTTTGGAAACACAGAGGGGTAGACTCAATCTAACACATGAATCAGCGCCAGTAACGACAGAACGAAAGCAAAGAGCAGTAGAATCACAGTAAGTAGTGTGAGGCTAAGGTACAGTATATCAGGGTTCTGTCCTATTTGTGGGCGTTTGAAGAATCCAAGTCAGTAAGGACAGGCTAAAAGCAAGGTTACTGACGCACTATTAAAATAGCTTGTCGGGATGCGGTGGAGCAAGGCTCGAGAGCTGTAGGGTAAGGCTAGTAGGCGGGAGTGCCGTACTAATGATAGAATGTGGGATCCAGGCATCAAGTCAAAGTCCTAGTTCTTGGCATAAGTCTCTTAATACACAGTTCTCTTCTTTCCAGTAGTTATTACATTATCGTCAGTACTAAATGAATTCCCGGGTTGCTAGTTGAGTTCTGCCGTTCATCGTTTTTTTCCATATTGACTACTATGTTGAGGGCGCTGGACTGTGTGCTCCGTCCTTATCCTTATTCTTTCATTAATGAATAAAAGACCTATGTGCCCGGGACTAGCGTTAAAGCAAGTGGAGTCAAATAAGTAAACAACAACTCATAAGTATAAGAAGAAAAGCATGGATACACAATTGAAGTAAGTCGGAAGCGGGGAGCCCCAGAGACAGGGAGGACAGCCTAAAAAGCAGCGGTGCCGGTCTCATGGTAACTTGTTGGTGGTCGCCAGCACGAGAAGAATCGAAGGTGAAATGCAGACTTGGAGCAAGGAGTTGGCATACTCAACATAAGATCCGGACAGCGCCCAAGGAATTCGACGGATTTGTGCAATTGTTGCTTACGTCTGTAGCATGTGTTTCATTCTCTTTCCTCCCTGTGATCTGACAGCGAAATGGTTCAACACTAGTGACTGATCAGCACACGGTACCAAAATCGAACCCATTTGGATTCTTCCTTACGGGTATTGACATTTCAAAGCCTGTTCTGTCTCCGCTCTATCTATCTTATCTGGAAAGTCGGCAACAAACTCCTCCCTCTATTGGTTAAAGCAGACTCCTATGCCCATTTCTGATGCGGAGGGATCACCCCGTTCTAGATTCCTGACCTGACTTAATGCCCTCTTTCACAAGACCATTTGGTTGAGAAGGATTTGGTAACCCTAGAGATCTTATTCGGGTAGAGGGTCAATCTGTTCTTTCTGCTTCTCCGCGTATGCTCATCTTTTAGCATGAGCCTATGCCTGTGCTGCTTGAGATGCACATTGATGTGTCGCTAGGCGAAAGAGCACAAAAGGGAGTGCTTGCCAGGGAAGTTGCAAGAAAAACGACTAGAATTCACTACATGGAACCCGCTTTGGGTTTCTATGCAACTTTCTACTTGTGTTGTGAAAACCTTCTCTTCTACCCGAGGAACCAATCTTTGAGCGCTAATTCACTCGTGCAGGGCCGGGGCCGGACAACTAAGGGTTAGGTCAACTTATCCGATTATTCTTTTCTTATGTAGCACAACTTCTTACTATAACACATCTTTTCGACAGTGCCGCTACGCTCTTTGGTGCAAGAGAACAATAATCGTTTTTGGAGTATATCAATCTGTAACTGGAGAAGAGAGTACACTCCAAAGCTTGAAAGGGTAAATCAACTTGCCGTAGCACCAATAGTTCAAGTGTAATATAGAACCAGGTAATCAAATCAGATAGATACTAAATTCGACAAGCAACGAACGGCGGCTCTCATGCTTTAACTATACTGTTTCTCATTCTTACTTATAACTTATCTCGTTCTCCGGCTACTGCTACTATAACTAGAATACGTAAATGCGAACATCGCTTGTGCTTCTTTGCCTTGGGTCCAACAATAGACTTTTTCTTTGAACGAGGGATCCGTTGTGGCGGTTTCTATTATTGGTTTGGTTAAGCCAAATCTCTATTCTCAGTATTCTCAGTAAAGTTCATTGCTCCCTATGCTATTGATATACGCAAAAGGTAAGTCAAGTTGGTTTCGTTCCATCAATGTAGTAGGTTAGTTTTGCTATGACACCTGTACCTCCTATGAGTCTGGCCCTACTTCCTTAAGCCTGTATTGCACCCTCGGCTCTTCCATTATGGCCTATCACTCTGTAGTTGTAGCTTCGACCTGTCGCTCTTTTATCTTATTATAGGCGCCTAACGACTATTCTTATTCTTTATAGAGAGTACCCGGCCTCTTACTTGCCACTACGACTATTAGTATTATAGCCCTAACCTTCAATTCCAATGCTCGAGTGCTAGTCTGGCATTACTGAATCCAAATCCTTTTTTCCACCATAACTTGACCTTGAACCTTACATGCCCATGTGTCTGTTTAAGCCTTCTTTTGTTGTCGTGAGCTAAAGCTGTCAAAGTACCTAAGTCAGTATTACTTCCTGCTCTGATGCTCCTGCACTGAATTCTGTAGTTAGGGCTTCGACACGCCTCTCCCTTATCTCACTCTCCCTTGTCTTACTCTTATTCTTGCTTTACCTTATCTCAACCTACCCTTCCCGGCCTTTAGTCCATAGCTTCTTCGTTTTCACTCTGTCTTTACTTGTTATTAGTCTGCCCCTATGCTATTCCCTATAGTAATTCCTTATTGACTTCACCATCTTTTAGCCTTGGACCACCGGCAATTGATCCGAACGCACTCCCCAGGAGTTTAAGTTTGAGACAGAAGGCACGGAATGCAGCTAACGGGTAGCGTATTGAGATAAAGGATGGTAGTAGTGATATCGAGTAATGCCCTACTCCTAGGCGGGAGTTCAAGTATGAGTTTCGAGCGAAGGTCTTATCCGTAGTAGTTGGTTTCTTAGGCACTGAGGCAGTTATCCATATTAAGGCACTGAATAGTTAATCCATGTCATAAGTTGCCATTAGTAGTCAATTCTATACCCTTTGTTTCCTCCTTGCTCCTAGTATTTTGCAGTTGTGAATCAGGGATGCTTGGCTTGAGTGATAGTATTCGAGGTAGTGGTTCCATGCTTTGTAGCAGTGGTTCGATTACCAGCTTTGAGTTAAAGCCTATTTGCCAGGAGTGCTATTATGAAAAGCACTTGTTTCGGTCTTCGAAGCAGTAGTTCACCCTATTATTTACATAGTCATGTTCTTCTTATTGTTAATGGGTAAGCCTCTTGTCAGCACTAGTTGATGTCTTTCTTATGAGAAAAAGTATTAGCCATGGGATCGGGAGACTCCGAGTTTAGGGCCGATGCTCAGGCCAAGCGCCAAGTAGTTACTTGCCTCTTTGACTTATGAGTGGAATTGCAAGTTACCTCATAAGTAGCAGTGAAGGTCCTTTTGTAGCATGGATTCTGATTAGTACTAGCTCAATTACATCGACCTTTGTTAGCATCGGCCATCGCCAGCTAAAGCTGCCCTTGTTATTGGTTAAGTTAAGGTATTGCTCGTCTTAGTTACAGTCTCATATGCCCTAGTTCAGTAGGTAGTAGTCAAGTTCCCAGCCCAAGTAGTAGCAGTCAAAGTCCTGTTTGTTATCGGTGAGGTAATTCCGGGTTAAGGTAACAGAAGTACCAGTCTAATTCGGATAATGGGTTTAGTGTTGAAGGCCTTGTTAGCAGCCGTTCCAGTCCTTGTTGGCAAGTGTAATTCCTTATATGGAGTTCGCATCTTAGAGGCCCTTGTTTTAGTTTGATAGCTAGTGGAGATAGACTATCTGGAAAGGTGGTAAGCCTAAGATCGAGTAATGACAGACTATATAGTAATGACAGACTACATAGCTAATAAACAAGGGAAAGCATACTAAATAGACAGTAAAGGCAGGCTAAGAGACGGAAAGAGCAGGCTTTCAAGCAAGTAAGGGTTGCTGACAGGCTGACGCACGCCGCCAAGCAACAACGTTGCGCGGCTGCCGGTGCACTGACGCACTATATGTTATAGCTTGTCGCGTAGTTACTTGCCGACTTGCCTGGCTAGCGGCTTGTCGCCTACTTGTCGGACTACTCTTAGTTTGGACTACTATTTCTATTACTATTGGTACTAGCAAAAAATGCTACTTAGTAGCAACAAAGACAACTACCTAATTGCATTCTTACGCTCAGAAAGCAGGTATCCCGACTTACTTGCATTCTTTAGATACTGGGGACCTTTTTCATCTTACTATGCTGTGATTGAATTCCCTCCTTCTCGAATTAGGTATTTCCGTTTACTTATATAAGATTTATTCTAGGGTGTGCGACACCATACCATACTAGGTTATGCGATACCATATACTACTAGTTTTGTTGGCGCTCTACTAGCTTTCATTGCGACACACATAGGCTATACTACCAATACCAACTGACCTTACCGACCTATACCTCTAAACGGAACTCGCCCCTTGTCGAACTAGACCTTGAATCTAGGCATACCGATCCTGGCAGCAACTACTAGACTTCATTACTAAACTGAGGCTACTCAGCATTAAACTATAAAGTAGGAGGTCAGCCGCTGATAAAAAGAAAGAAACTCGAAAGAAAGGGTTGTCGTATGGGCAACTTGAGCTAATGCTTTTAATACTTTACTAACTGGGGCACTAAATGGTACTGTACTGCTGACACCCTGGCCTCATTAGTCTAAGAATTCAAAGTGTGATTCAGTGAATTTCACTCGAGGGGATAGGATCCAGCTTGAGATAGAGAGTGAGCGCTACTACTATAGGAATTCATTTATCCACTTTCCTTGCTGCTTCCTTTAGCGCTGAAGAAGGCACCTCCTCTCTATCCACGAAGATACTGAATGAGTATTGTTTGTTCCACACCTAGGTCTATTTCCGAACTGCACTTGTAAAGCCTACACTCTACTTGGGAGTATACCTTCTCTCTGGCTTTGCTCCTCTCATATTTTCCATATAAACACTAATAGCTTCGTCCCTGGCTGTAAGACCAACTAGCACACTTTTCTCTCTTTTTTGTGCGTGTGATTCTTTTCTTCTATTCTCATTTGGATGTGAACTCCCCTTAGATTAATATGGTATGGAGTGGAGGGCGCAAGTATATGAGGCAAAGAATCTTTTCTTTAATGTGTGAGGCCCCGGGTTGCTTTTTACTTCCACAAAAACAGAAAGAAAGAAGGAGCTTGCTAAGATGTAAATACCCCGTTTTGAAGCAATGCTCTGTTAGGTTCATAATTCCTATAATATGCGGATCATTAGATTCAGAGTTTCTATAATATGCGGATCATGCTCTTAAAGCCAGGGCAAGAACTAAAGTACCATAGTCAAGTATAGGATAAAGTGATATGAATTATTCCAATAAACAGTGAGGACAAGCAACGGAACCATAAGGTGCAGGAATAAGCTAAGCTTTGAGTTGAAAGTAAGCAGTGAGGTAGTGAGGTTCCTTTTTTCATTTCTCTTAGTGGAGGTGCATATGATTTAGAGCCAGTATAGTTGAGGTGCAGATTCAAAAAGACACTCCAGTTATTTGTTTTCGGGTGCATTAGCGAGTTAGTGAGTTAAGTGAGTTAAGCAGTCAAAAAAGAAGAAAACAAGCCTTAGGCAATAAGTAAAAGTACGATACATAGATACATATGGGGTTAACTCCATTCTAACTTAAAGCAAACAAGTGGGGGAGACCAAGAAGCAAGGCATTAATTAGGGTAGCTGCTAATTAGTCTAAGGTAGGGATGGCTGCCGATATTCTCATCTCATGATGAAAGAAAGAGAAAAACTCACTACCAGCGCCAACAAACAAAACGAAGGGCGCGAAAAAGGTTGTCCTGGAGGGAATCGAACTCATAAGTAAGAGAATGGTGGCCCAGTCTGAGTAGGCATAATTATCCACGCTCGAGCTAGTGTAAACAAGACAAGGCTCAAGATTGGGGTGAAAATGCTACTATTAGAATCGAAATGCGACCAATAGGAATGGAACTGCTGCTAACAGTACTCATAGGAATGGAACTGCTGCTAACAGTACTTACCCACTAACGGGGTCATGCCTTACACGCCCATGCTTTAGTTTCGAGCCTATATATACTCCTTATCTCAAATCCGATATTAATTACAACAGGACTTTCACCTACAACTGGTAGGCATAGGCCTGGAACTAAGAATCAAGGAAAGCAGTCAAAGAACAAATCCTAGCCGGACACACCCCCGTCTTTGAGTCTGACTTATAAGGTTGCTCCTTCCGCTCCCGCTATATAATCAGCCCGTCACTATCCTGTCTTTTACTCATAGACTTCTGACTTAAGGAATCCAATGTTCGTTTTTCTACTAATACAAGCAATACAGTAAATACAAGCAATAGAGTTAATACGGTTTGAGACAAGCGGATTGATTTCTGATTTCCAGACTTTAGGACAGGGTACGGATACTGTGGTGTAAGAATCGGTACCTTAGTCACAGAGTAAAGGTCAGTTGCTGGTTCTATTTTTGTATGGGGCCTATAAGACCTTAGCTTGGAACTAACTCTTTCAATATGGAATCAAACTATATTTAGCTGCCCAAACTTAGCCCATATCTCCTGCCTTAAAGTATCCCGCTCCTTACTTGTAGTCTTGTTTATTTCCCCCTAGATTAATGAGAAAATTCCTTATTCAGTTATCTTAGAATAATGTTATCCCAACAGCGTATTTGGAATTGCATCTATGCTACTCAGAATTGAGCTCGCACTATTGTTTTATCGTAATATAATAAGGAGTAGTTTATTGGTGGTTTGCTTAGCATAATAGTATCAGATAACTTGAGTTCTTTTCTGTTGAACGATAGATTAGAAATAAGGTGAATGCTCTTCAGTATTGAGAAATCCAATTAGGATAGAAAGCAACAAAGGCCTATCAGCTTATGCACACAAGCTAGTATATTTTCATAGCGTACATCGGGGCAGGCGAAATAGAAAACCTTATCCGCCACATCAAATGGTGGGTTACTCTTCTCCACTCGCTCCACTTGCCAGAAGGTTAGCTTTCGTCGATGTGGTTAACAGGTCTTCTATGGTTTTCTGTGGGAAAGAGGCTCTCCTTCGTTCAATTGGATTCGTCAAGCGCTGCTCTTCTAACTAAATCAAAAGGGTGTGCAAAATCTCCTAATTAATTAGATGAATGAACCTACTCCTATTTTGCCCCTAAGCGACTTCCTTGAAAAACCTACTTCACTAACCTCAAAAGAAAGAATCCGACCGACCTTACTACAACTAAACCACCAGGAAAGCAGATACTACTATATAATGATAATATCATGATGGATGTGCAGCACATTCTGTAAGGCTAACAACTAATTCTCGAAACAGGAAAGAAAAGCCATATACCGCATAAAATGAAAATCCGGATATTCTGGAAGTGAAGTAGTGGATTCTTTCACTTTGCCTTAGTTGATGGGCTATCCGCTCTATCTTTATCCGGATTCAGAAGTGAATTCAAGGGAAATCAAATCTAGCCAATCGAAGTCCAGGGCCTAATATGGGTTCTTGACTTTCTGTGTAAGAGCCCCGCGGGGAAGCCCCATCAGGCCTGTCTGCCCTAAAAAGTCTGCTTCCACTAAAATCAAGAAAGACTACCAGGGTCGGTGAGTAAGGGGGCAGAATCATAAGCATTAGATTACACACGAGCATAAGAAGTGTTTTTTAAACCACAAACTTAATAAGATAACAGGGGTCCTTTCCGATTCTTGCTTTTCTTTTGTAGCAGTTGCTTGACAAAGACATCACTAAGTTCTGTTTTTATAGTTGTTACAAGTTATGTTTTCGCGCAGTTGTGTTTGTAATAGTTGCTTGCTAGATAAAAAGTAAAGAAAGGAAAAAAGCTTAGGAACAAAAGATAAGGCTATTGGGTATAGATCATTTCGGTAATTAACTAGGCCTTAAGTTGAAAGCGCTAGGTGAATTAGTTGAATCGTGCAGCATCGAAGTGATTGTTTACTCCTAGTCCACTCGATAAGAAGCTGTTAAGTGAATCGATGTTGGCGCTTGTCAACTGCACATGGCATAGAATGAAGTAAATACACTGAAAAAGCAACTAGTTTGAACAATTCAATGATTCACTGTCCGGCAACCCGCCGACAAGCTATAACATATAGTGCGTCAGCACCGGCCGACAAGCTATTTTCATAGTGCGTCAGTGCCGATAACTAGCCAAAAGAGTGTAGCGGCGCTAGCCGCGCAACTGCTGACGCGCGCCGACAAGCTATAACATATAGTGCGTCAGCTGTTTCGCGGCTAGCGGCTTGTCGGCCTACTGACGCACTATTCAAATAGCTTGTCGGCGCGCCGCTACACTCTTTTGCTTGTCGGCCGGTGCTGACGCACGCCGCCAAGCAACAACTAACTGGCCGCGAAACTGCTGACGCGCTAAACTATAGCTTGTCGGCGCGCCGCTACACTCTTTCTGTTGTTATACGGCAAGCGCGGCGCCAAGCAACTCACCGAGTTGCGCGGCTAGCGCCGCTACACTCTTTTGCTTGTCGGCGAGAGAGTGTAGCGGCGGGCCGACAAACCGCTAGCCGCGAAACAGCTGACGCACTATATGTTATAGCTTGTCGGCGTGCGTCAGCGGTGCCGCGGCCGAAAGAGTGTAGCGGCGCTAGCCGCCAAGGAACATACGTTTCGCGGCTAGTTAGCCCGCCAAGGCACATACGTGACGCGGCTAGTTCTCGGCACTGACGCGCTATGTTATAGCTTGTCGGCCGGTGTAAGACTCTGACGCGTAACGTTAGGTACTGACGCACTATATAAAATAGCTTGTCGCCGCGTCACGTTAGGGTCGCTGACGCACTATTCAAATAGCTTGTCGCCGCGTAACGTTAGTAGTTACTTGTCGACGCACTATTCAAATAGCTTGTCGCGCGTAACGTTAGGTACTGACGCACTATATAAAATAGCTTGTCGCCGGAAAGAGTGTAGCGGCGCTAGCCGCGCAGAAAGAGTGTAGCGGCGCTAGCCGCCAAGGCACATAGGTGCCGCGGCAGATAGAGCGGCCCTAGCCGCGCAACGTTGTTGCTTGGCCGGTGGCACTGACGCACTATTAAAATAGCTTGTCGGCCGGTGGTTGCTTGGCGCCATTAACACACTGCCGCGTAACGCACTGCCGCGTCACGTTAGTAGTGACTTGCCTACTTGCCTGTCGACGCACTATTAAAATAGCTTGTCGGCCGGTGAGTTGCTTGGCGGGTTTGAAAAGATGGCTCAAATTCCTGATACCGCCGGCGAATTATTGTTACAGGGTCAAATGAATCATGAGAGCAGCTAAATAAGAGCAGATAAGTGGGTTTCATAGGGTCATGAATTTGCCATTAACTATTTTTAACTAACCTCTGTTCAAGGACGAGAAAGAGGCCTTCCGCTGCAGCTGGTGGTATGCAGGGTTAAGAGGATAGAAAGTACTGACTTTGAAGCGAGAGAATCCGCAGTTAAAGATCTGAATCCAAATCTAAGTTCTCATGCCTACCGGAGCTAAGGGCAGAATCAAATACAGAGTTTGAAGCGAGGTGTTGTACTAATTCTAATAAGAATGCCCAGACTTAGTTTCAAGATTCGAAACAAGATCACAGGATCTACTGCTGGGCTAGAGGATGAGTAATGCTTATTAAGCAGTGCCAGTTTTGTCAACCAGATAACTAGGTGGGTTGGCGAGTGAAGCGGATACAAAGGCAGAAGAATTGACCTCCCCTGCGTTAAGTCCTTAAGCCTCTGAATTATCGGTGGGGGGGCGTATAAGAATGGATAGCTAACCAACCCCAGCGTTTCTCTTTTCAGAATGTAGTTTAAGGGTGGTTTAGTGTCAGAATGCCATATCGAGTAAGAAAATAATGTAACAATATACCTATTACCGAGCCCAGCCCTGTACAGAATTACGAAACTCCCGATTCAAGTATAAAGAAAGTCAACTAATACTTTTCGCGCAGGACCTCTCCTTTCAGAACCGTTTGATACTTCATCTGGGCATTTGGCTTCTGGAGACTTAGTAGACACTGAATATGCTGTGTGGAGACTTAGACACTTAAGAACCAACCTCATAACTAGGAAATCCACCACGGAAAACAAGGCTGGAACCAGCTACTAATAGAATAGAACTGATGGACAAGTAACTACAGGCTAGCCAAAAGATGATTGAATAGGAATGCGACTTGGTGAGCGGGCTTGATACCCTGTTTCGCCAACACCTTTCATGGAATTTGCTTGCACATAAGCAGAAAAGATTCTTGCCCAAACAAACCATCTATAGACTTAACAAGTTCAATTACGATACTTGAATTCATTTACAAACTCGACAATGAACTCCATTTTAAGAACTACTTGCTGCAGACTTGATCATTGCGCTTGATCCTGATATTCCTTTTTGCTTTTGTTTCCAACTCCTTATATATCTGTAGTTTGAAACTCCTGTGTATGTATATGTATCTCTTTGCCTGTTTTCAAATTCCCATGTATCGTATCTTCTACTACTCCGGATACAATCCTGCTTCCTTACCTGCGCATCAATTGCTGCAACATTATTCTGTCTTTTCTCTTCAGCTCCCGATCCCATGCTATTGGCGCTGCGCTCTTAAGTGCAATTATCAGTTTCGGAATTGCAGAATGGAATTGAGTTATCGGCAACAAAAGAATAGAATGGAGTTGAGTGCTAAAGTGGACTTGCACTAACAGAGCCAAAAACGGGAACTGCTACTTACTCTCGAAAAACGGGACTTCTAACTGGAACAATCACTTTCTCTTTATACTATCCACGAGGTAAAGCGCCAACACCTATGTATCTTAGCGCCAACCTCTCCTTTCTGAGGGCCCCCGATCTCTCCGCCCAGTGCCGAACTCTGTAATTGAATCAACTCCTTAAACTCGAACTGTAAATCTACTTCAGTAGACAGATGTGCTTTCTGGTTCCTAAGCAGCTTTCAAAGCCATAAGAGAATGGAAGTTTCTATTATCTATGCTCTGTTTGTTTACTGCTCTGTTCTGTAGGTCTGTCTACATTATGTTATGCAAGAGCAAGAGAAATGAGTGGAACAAGCAAGTCACCCGTGTTTTCAACTAGCATCGGACAGTAATGGGTTAGGTAACTATTGCAATCTTTCTCTAATGTGTTATTCAAGCTAAATTAATGGCAACAGGTGTTAGGTTTGTTTTCAAGCAAGAGTAAGCAGTTAGCAGTGAGGTAACTTCCTTCACTCAATATGGAGTATGGGCAGAGTTTTGAATATAGAGTAAGGGCGCCTCAATTCCGGGATAGCTATATTATTGATCTTTTCAAGTAACGGAACAAATAAACAATGACGCAAGAAACCCATGAAACAGCCATAAAACGACTTATAACAGCGGTCTACTGAATGGTCAATCCACTTATTAAAGAAATATATCCCTAAAAGCTCTTTCTAAAACATTTGACTTCTTAATATACGCAAATTACCATCTCTTCAACGGGGAGGGAAGGGACTACTTCGCAACAGACCTTGCTACTGGGACTTAGATACTGCTTTCTGTGCCGAGGGCCTTTCTCTGGCTTAGCAACTTACTCACCTTAATAAACCGAACACTAAAGACACTTTTTCATCAACCTAAACTTGCTGCACTAAAGCCCCTTGCCTCCCTGGAGTCCGGCAACCCTACTCTTTTTCTTTGACTAAGCTCTTTTTCACTAGCCAACTATTCTTTTCGAATTACTTAAATACAGTAAGTCAGAAGGAATGCTTGCTGGAAAGGAAACGATAGCTCGTATCTCTCTGCTCGGAAAGGTACGTAAGAGAAGCAGAGGACACAATTGACTTCACACTGGAAAAACAGCTCCAATAAAATGAGAATAGAAACCACCTTTTTTCTACTGAAAAGAGTGTTGCTCTCACTACTGGAAAGAATGAACCAAAGAATACATATTTACAATGGAAACAGTGAATTGAACACTACCTGAGAAAATCGAACTCCGGGGGAGGAATCAAAGGAGTAGGTAGCATACCTTCAACTCGGAACTGGGAATGCACTATAGTATCAGCAAAAGAAGAAACACATAATATAGGATACCAGGATCCCGGGCATAGCTCTAACATTTGAGTTGAAAATACGGATGATGACGATTGCTAATAATAATGGAACTTACGACTACTACAAAAGGAATTGAACCACGGATCTAGCATCTTGCCCTTTGATTCTGATACCGGTAAGTGAGATTCCACCTACTTATGCCGAGCAGACCATTCTTTGACTTTATTACAGAGAATAGAACCGGTGCTAACAATACCTTAACTAGGAGCTCGGGAGCCGACTACTACCTCTAATACTTTCACTCGTAGCTGGGAGTCCGCCCACTGCCGCTCTAGTACTTTCTCTTATGCTATAGAATCAAACAAGTAAGTGAATCATTGGAATGGACCCAATGCGGACCGGGCTTTCACTAATACTGACAAGACTATAGCTCTCTCACTGGTAACGCTAACAAGACTGCGGAATCCACTGCTACGGACTTAAAAGCTTCCTTTCCCGGCCCTAACTCCTCAACTAACGCTTCTCATTCGAATATGGAGATTTCTCATGATTACTGCCCTGTCGATCAATTTGTATTTTCTCATTATTGTTACACGACAAACATATTCTATTGATCTAACCACTATTGCTATTACTATTGATCTTACCACGATGACTACTTCTATTAGTCGTTTTTGAAGAAAAGCTACTTCCTACTTATTAGTGGAATTCGGATCGGAACCCTTACCTACTATAATATACTGCTACACATAGTTGCTTATCCTTAGCTTGCTTGTCGTCTTGGCCCTTAGCCTTTCTTTGCTTGGTTTTAGGCTTGGACAGCAACGTCAGATGGAAAGAGTCTTAGCTCCATCTTTTTCGCCTGTCACTACTGAATCCAATCTATTTCCTACTGCTTCCGAGGATGAAACCAATAGCAATAAGACCTTCGCTACCGAATTCAAAGCCCTTCTCTGTCTTTGCTCTTTTATTCCTTATTGCTACTATCAGACTAACTCTACTGCAAACTCCCCAACGCTCCCTCCTGTCCCAATCCCTCTCTTTTAGTATTAGTCTGCCTTTCCTGGCTATAAGTCTAAGTTCTCTTGCTCTGATCCTGTAGTAGTAGGGCCTCTGCCCATGGTTTTGAGCATCCCTTTCCCAAGTCAAATCCTATGTCTCGGTGTTCGATCCCTTGTTTCTATTTACAGTTTGATAGGTAGTAGTGGTATGCTTACAATCAAGCTCCGGGATCTGGATATCAAGTCAAGTATCCTAGGCAGTAGCTAAAGAAATAGATACATTAGGGACAGACTCAATCAACAGAATAGAAGGGCTGCTTTAGCTGCTGATAAGTCTGGAGATGGCTGCACTACAAGACCTGTTATTATTGTATTAATATAAGATAACTTAATAAGGCATTGAATAAGATAACTTAATAAGGCATTGACTTTGAAACAAAGATCCAAATCAGTGGTCTTAGAACCAAAGTCAGCGGAGAGGTACTTAGATAGAAGAAAGTCAGTCTGGGATGGAGGAATGGCAGCCCCTCAGTTCAATATGGAATTAATCGCAGGGCTAGCAGGAAGTAGTTAACAGCTGAAGAGTTAAGGCAAGGAAGGAAAGCTTTGAGTTCCGCAGTGAAAGAATGGAGAACACCTAGAACTACGCTAACAGCTTACTTTGGCACTAATCCTAAGTCTGGTTATTCTAGGTGAAGGCAATCAGTCCGATTTCTCCCGTCGTGAAGTCCTGTTTTGGGGATCTGGATCATCCGCCGGGTACTTAGCAACAAGTTCAGTGGTTCAGGTGAGGAAAAAGGATATGAAGCAACATAAGAAAGATCTCTGAGGCAGGAACAGAGGCTAAAGTCAAGCGGGAAAGTACTCGAAAGATGGGTTCTTTAGCAAACAAACCCGAACGTGGAACCAATGAAAACAAAGACCATAGGAAGGCAGGAAATGGAACTGATTGTACTGCTGGAGCAAGTGGTGCAAGTGGTTCTTCTACTTACGCTTCTACGCTCGATAGAGAAAATGCATCATTTGTTGACTTGACTCGCCGTTATGCCTTAGGTTGAGCTCCTGTCTTCTAGCTGTAGTGGAGTTCCTGTTTGATCGGCTAATGCAAGTGACTAAAGTGAAAATCATGTCAAGTTGACAGGCAAGTACTCGAGCTTAACCGCAAGAAGAAAAGAAGCCAAGACCTTAAACTAAACTGACCAAGTTAACCTAAACTGACCAAGCAACTTATAATCTAGCAAGGGTATCAAATTTAGGCTCACTAACTTACTTATCAACTACTTACGCTGAACTTTCATTATCAACAACTTTCCCCGACGACTTAACTGCTTAATCTATTCTTCCTGCTTATTCTTTAGCTTGCTTCTAATCCCTATTCAGATCTCCTACTCCAGCCAGATACTGACTTTCCACTTTCCAGCACAGTATATTCGAGAGTTCCGGGTTCACTCTTTGATATGTTGTTTTCAGTTCAATTAGCTTAACCGTTTTCCTCGGCAACAACGGGAAGGGGAACAGATGGATCTAATTCTTAAACAGGAGGGAATAGAGTGTAAATAAAGCAATGCTCTTCCATTCCCCTACCTCCTACTTTTGTGTCACATCATCAGTTCAAGAGTTCAAGTTCCATTTCTCTTTCCTTATTGAGTTGCGCAAGACTAAGCGGGAGTTGTTGACCTGACCCCGAGAGAAGAGATTCAATTAATTCCTGTATCAAAAAAAAGACCAAATTCGACTACTTTTTTGTATACGTTGATCGTACGTTGTCTGCACGTTGCCTGTACGTTGCTTTTGTCGAGTTAAAGCCGTGCCATGCCATACTATGGTTTCAATCAATGTTTCTTCAATCCATGTTGAAATCAATCAATCAATCAATAGGGTTTTGTGCCATACTAGGGTTTGGCGTCAATCAATACTACTCGGGTTTGGTTTCAATCAATAATAGGCGTGTGTTAGCAGTGTTTTAGCCAAAGAACAGAACTGCTCTGACAAACAGACTTGTCCTAGTGCTTTTCATCCTTTGACTTATATCATGTAACATCATACTTTGACTTATATCATGTAACATCATATAATACAGATTGGAACACTCTGCCCCTAACGACTAGAACCAATGCGACTCATGCTTATACCAGTAACTCGCACTAGGAACTTAGGCTTTCACTAACGAACCACTTTTACTGTTAAAGAAGCCAGCCCATAATAAAGATTTGAATCACTGCTAGCAGGCTAACTATACCCCCCTTTGCTTTGGTTCTGACGGAGTTCCACGCCATTCTGTATTGGTAGCTTAGGTATGCTTCCCGTCGTTTTCACCCTTTGGCTCCCGATCTCAAATCTGTACCTGTTGATTGAAACTAACGTAAAGTACAACTCGCCCGGGGTTAACTCTGGGATCCCCGCCCTCATTCCTGTAGTTCACCTTCGACTCTTACCATCCGCATACTCAAATGTAGGCGCATCGTATAATAGGAGTTAGAATTGATCAAGTAAGTCCAAGAATGGTGTAGATGTCAACAAGGCTCCATCCTATCCTATAAGGACAGGTAAGGTAGACTCACGCTTAGAAGCAAGTCTAAAAGACAGGAGAAAGGCAGAGCCAAACTCGAACTAAAGAATAGACGCAAGTAATCACAAACTAATAGGTAGGGCCTAGCAATTTCACTATCGCATTGAGGCGGGGGTACAAATACAAGTTTCAAAGCAAGTCAAATAAGGGCAGTCTGCAGCAAAGAAAGGATTCAATGCAATTAGTCAGAGAATGAGTTCTGAGCGAAGGTCTTATTTGTTAGAGTTGGATTCCAGTAGCCGAAATCAAGTTTGAATCTAATGGTTCAGTTAGCAGCTGCACTCCATATAGTAGTAATAGTAGTAGAGTAGCCGCATTCCCGTACTAACCAGCTCAATTCCTGCTTCTTAGGTTTTGTTTTGTTAGCCCTAGGGTAATTCCTACTTTGGAGTTTGATTCCCAGTTACTTATTTCAATCTTGTCGGCATTGGTGCAAATCTTATACGTTTCTTTGAATCCTCCCCCGGCGAAATTGATTCCTCCCTAAAAGGTATCTCCCTTACTTAGAGGAAGCCCCTTATATATAGTACTAGAGCAAGAAATATCAGAATGGAATTAAGTTGACTTCGGATTGTGTTTAAGTTCGTTTAAGGCAATAGGGACCTGCAGAAGTTGCTTCAACCATCGTTGACCGGTCTAGTACAAACCCCACCGCCAATTCCTATGTATTATATGAAACCCCAACCCCTCCCGCGCGTACCGCCTACTCCGACTCCTGATCTTAAGGTAACCAATAGATATTTCCTCAGGTTGGTATCTCTCGGCTATATTTCCTACTATTAGGAGCATTTACGTTTTTGTTGCCTTTTTGCCGAAGTAGTAGAAAGCAGAACTATTGATCAAAGAATCATTAGAAAACTTGGTTTGCGCTGTTGGAAATGCATTTGTTGAGCCGATAGAGTACCCAAAAGGTTATTTGCCACATAGAGTATAAGAATATGGCTGAAACTGACTTAGCAAAAAGGGCTATTCTGATGTTCCTAAAAGTCTCCGCAGCCGTCCTTGTCCTTCTTTCTGAAGCACTAACGGAATTGGGTGTAAATAGACTGAGAAATTGTGGTGAATACATGGATTTTGGACTTGCCCCTTTACCTAAAGAATATTTGCATTACTCATTTTTTGCGTAAACCTATAGTATAGACTGTGGCTCGAACTTCTTCTTATCTTGTAGACTTCACTCCCAACAAGCGCTCTAGGCTTTATTTGATTCGAACTGGAACTGCACCTTCCGTTACAACATCTTCTGCCCCGACCTACCCTTGAAGTGAAGTTGACTTGGGGCTTGCTGATTCATCCTACCCTTACTATCCCTTTGCTTTAAAGCCAGAGTACTATCTTATTCCCAACACTGCTACACCAATGCTTGAGTAGACAATCACTTGCATTGCTGCTTATTTCACGGGGTACACTTAGTAAGGTTACCCAACAAGAAAGAGCTTAATGCAAATCCGTTTTTCCATAACGCGACTCCTCACATTACCACAAGAGCAGAACTCGCAGACGAAACTTCCACTTCAACACGCGAACTAGGCTTTCCTCGAACAGATTCTTCTTTTCTCTATGACTTGAACGCACCCGCTTACGTTAACGGTTCTTTTATTATTATTGAACTCGGTTATGGCTCTTGGTTTCCACTTTAGATTTCTTTATTGTTTATTAAAGTTCGATTATCCCATTGTTTTGAAGCGAAAAACGTAGCCATAGCCTACAACCAGGAAGACGTGCGCATCAGATTCATGATACCCATTGAAGAGCAGGATGCACGCACCAGTCAAAGGGGAAAAGCAAGAACGCTGGAAAGAGCTCTACGGGAAGGAGACTGTGGGTTGGTGGAAGCGGAGGGACAAAGGTATGCCAAGCTCTATGTCGAGCACAAGCACCAGCCAGACGAATTCACCAAAGACGGATATGGAGAGATTATGCATCTCGCCGTCCAATACACCATGAAAGAACTCCAACGTACCGGAGGAGAAACAGCCATGGAAACGGAGCCCGGGAAACTGGAGGTGCAGCTCACTTTACTCGACTTTGTGTACGTGCCCCTAGAACAAAGGAGCGGACAAAAGGAAGAGGAGCCCGACAGCGAGGTGCGATGGACCATTCTGAATCTGCACAAGGAACAGTGGAGGCCCTTCTCGTTTGGAACGCTCCCCAACTGGAAAATATATGATGACGACGCAGGGGAGGAGCACCAAGAGCTGTATCAAGCAGAGCCGATGCAGTGGGCAACGGCCACCACAGCCGGCATGCGGGACAAAGACGGGAAGCACACCCTACAGAGCAATGACTGCGTAAGGTATGCAGCCTGGCCAATCCAAGCATACATCAAAGGATTCTCCAGGTCAGCAAGCATGCGCATGACCATTGTGAGTGATGACATGGAAACCCCAGATCTGTGGAGGCATGTACTAGCACAAAGCAACTTGCGCGACGATGACCAAGAGATTAGGCACATGGTCAAGAGCGGAGAAGCAGCGGAGGACAAACAGCTCCACCGCGGGGATCTCTTCCAGCAACTCGCCAAGAAGAGAAACACCCTAAGAGAAGTGTGCGTGGACGCAACCCTCAAGATCTACGGAGGAACGGTACGAGACGAGGGGAGCGACAAGGACGCCTGGATCACGGAGCGATGGGAACCGGAGGATGACCTGCTGGGGTGAGGCAGCGGGGAAAACAAAAGCACCAAAGCAACGGAAACAGGAAACCAAAAAGGATCGGCAACACGCACTGCCGGGATAGAATCTTATGACAAGTAGAACGAAAAGAAGAAACGAAATGAATGGAAGATGCCTCGAGGAGAACAAAAAAGGAGGGGGAAACCCCATGATTTGCCGTACCCTTGAGGGAGCGGGGACACAATCAATTTGCCGTACCCTAAAAAGGGGCAAAACTTAGGAGCTTCACGAGGGAAAACGAGGCAAAAACACCCCGAGGGGAAAAAGGGGGACATTTTGCCGTACCTTTTTTGACATAGAAAATACACAAACAAGGTTTTCAGATCACACAATTCCCTTCGACTATGTGGTGTTATTGAAAGAATTATCCACGTTATCCGTCGCACGAAGAAGAAATGTTGTTTCCCTCAACGATGTATATACGGGTAATATCTAGCACATAAGGGAATGGAACCCGGGATGCTATTACTAATATGAGAATAATCATCAAATACTGGTTCGCGCCTTACAAGCACTAGCTCAATTCTGTACTATAAGATGAGGCATGAGAAGCACCAGTTCGATTCTCGGTAGCATTGTTTTCATGCTAACATACAGGAGCGGTATACTGGAAATGGAAATGAGGACTTATTGATAGGCGTACGTCCCAGAGTTGGATAGGGTAGCGGAGGACCTTTAGTTGGTATATACGGAAGGAGTTAGTGGATATGGAATGAGATTCAGGCTATATAATAGCTAGTTAGTTCTTGGTGGCTAATAGTGGAAATAAAGACTTAGTCCCATAAGAGCTCCAGTTCGAAGCTAACGATCTAAAGTAGCACATCTACTAATAGGAGTTAGAATCGATCAAGTAAGGCAAGGATAAGTCTCATAAGCCAAAGATGGAACAAACAGGATCAGATCAGTTCAAAAGTAAGCTTAAGCTGCAAGTGATAAGTCAGAGGAAGCGCAGGGAGCGATTCTTCAAGAGAGGGTCGGGCGCTAAGCAAAAAAGGATTACAGTTAGGTTTTACTCGGAACAAGTTCAATCGATTCTGAAAGTGACACCACAGAAGAAACAGAATCATTGGAGTTCTCCCCTCCATATGGTAGAAGAGGGTAACCGTACATGTACTCCATACCAACCGTGTATGTGCTCCTTCTAGCCAACCCTAAAGTATTCATTGAAGAACCTCGGCGCTCCCCATGTGGGAACATACTTTGTTAAAGAGATTGCCTTCTTCATGCCTGGATTAAGGGTTTCTGTCTGAAGCGCTAAGTGAATCATCATCGTATTAGATTAAGAATAAGAAGCTGTTTAAAAGATCAGAATCATAAGTTTGGTTTCAACAGAATAAGCATTTCGAGTTTCTAAGTCTACTCATCTGGGGGTCCGGAGAAGAATGAGCCCTCGTATACAATTGAGTGCGAATCAACAGGTACTTGGCTTGGCGTTGAAGAATTCCATTGAATCTATTAAGCACATGGATGGTATATAGAATTCACTAAAGTAGAACAGGGCGAGCTGAACTCAACTTCCCTCTATTATTCGTATTCAACATAAGAACCTCTCTCTCTCTCTCCACCGCGCATCAAAGCCAGAGCCAGTACTTTCTTCTTTACCATAACTTTTCCACTCTACTTATTGCAACAACCTTTCTCCTTCCTCTGTAGTTCCGGCTTTCTTTCATACTATGGGAAGGTTCCAAAAACAGTCCTTTGGTCCAGCCACGGCAGCTACTGGCCTCTGTAGGGAAATTCCATAGGGTAATCCGGTTTTTCACTCCCCTAAAATGCATCATCAGAGAATACAATACTTACAATACATTCAATCCAACACTCACGCACATAATAGAGAAAATACTACTTTTTGGAATGAGAAAGAAAGAGCGTAAAACGAAATATGCCTTTCGGAATACATATGTGCTAATGAGGCCCGGCCCTTCGGTGTGCTAATGAGGCGAAATATGCCTTTCGGAATACATATGTGCTAATGACAAAAGAAAAGAGCCACTTCCTTCAATCTGCCAAAAACAGAGAGAGATATATTATGAATAAGAAATAGATAATAGGCTTATGGAAACTCCTAAGGAGAGTTATAGCCACAATCAGTCTATACCCTATGCCAGTAAATACAATCGAACTCGCCTTCCTCTTTATACGCTATTATTCTTTCACGTTACTCTGCTCAATCAAATCTTATGGGGCAGAGACCACTGTGTTCGCTCGAATCGAGCTATAGAAGCTCTGTAACACCATATTTGAACTATGAATAACGCACCCATCTTATAAAACCCGACAAGCGCGGCCAGCCTACATCGTACCAATGAGTCAAAGAATTCAAGTAAGGGTAGTCAGAATCATATATAATATATAGAAAGCCAGGTTATGTCCCCGGTGTTTAAAGAAAGAAAAGCAGTAAGGGCTTATTGTGTTGTTGTTAAAAGAAATAACTGTTCGTTGTTGGTTGTTCGATCCTCCCTGTGCGGGCAAGCTGATAGTAGTGCTAGCCTGGATAGAAAGGGTAGTCAGAATTAGAGAAAGGAAAGTCGGAGGCTATATCCGTATAAAAGGAATAAGAATAAGGTGCTATAGCTATAAGTCGGTGCTTGGGGTGCTCCCACGAATGCAAGTTGTGGGTAAGGTAGTAGGTACAGTTTGAGTGTCCGGATAGGAAGTAAGGGCAGCTTAAGAGATGGTCCGCGATTCGATTCCCTTTCGGTATACATTTGAGATTCCTTAAAGTAAGATGAAGCATCGGAAGCGGTATTTAAAGCAGGAGAGGCAGTCTTGTCAGGTAGGTAGTAAGTCCTACCAGCGCGAGTTTCAGTCTGCTTGCCAGTAGTTCGATTATGAGAAGCAGCAGTTCGAGTCGTTAGGTACAGTTGGGTTTCTTAAGAAAGGAGTTTCGGAATGGGATACAGTTAGAGCAAGGATATAATCAAGGGATATAGGCTGATAGCCGAGAAAGGCACAGCTTCAAACGCCCGATGTGAGATATGGAGCCTAGCCTAGGCCTAAGAGGCAGGAAAAGCAGCTTCCACTGTCCAAATCCTCTAGTATAGGGTTATGATGCCAATATTCTATTCAAGTTGTGCTCCGTGGTTAAGTTTACGTGAGTTATTTGCATTCTTTCCTTTGCCTTTCGCCCTTTTCTGTACCTATAGGGGTTCTTTTCTAGGACAGACGCTTTTCTTTTCCCTCGGCTTACTACTCCCTTTTTACAGGAGTTCTGGATAACCTCAATGGGAGCAAATCGAAGTAAGGATCTGCTCGGTCCTTCAACCGGCCCATTTTGTTGCTTGTTAGGCTTGTACTAATGAATGGTAGTTCCTTCTCGTACTAATGAATGTCTACCCCGGTTAGAGCTTCGCTAGACACGGACTCAACTTAGCTATTGTTTGTGATGTACCCTGAATACCTAGGCAGCCCAGATCCAAATATCGGATGGGGGTTTTTGTCCTCCACCTGAGAGATTAGGAGTAAGCTTGGTCGATTTCCCTGGAAAGAAAGCACTCGCGGGGTAAGTGGGATATCATTTTGTAACTCATTTTCTTATCAGTGAAGATGAAATGTACCCCTAGCAGCGGGTATACGGGAGAGGTGACCCATTTGATATGGTCGGGATCTATCATGGAATGGCCGGGGCGATCAATCGCACACACCTTCATTGGTTTCAAAATGCAATGCACTTCGTTACATGAAGCATAGGTTTGATTTCTTCTTTTATGATATATGAATTGGTTGTTTTCCTTATGTAATGAATATGAATGAATTATATATGAATGGGTTCTTTTATGATATATGAATTGGTTGGGGTTCCGTCTGCACTTATATCTTATCCGGATGAGTCTTGCTTTAACTTATCCCTTCCCTGGTCAACCCCACATCCATCAAATGGTTGGATCAACTACGTAGGTAAATAAGACTCATTTCGATATCCCTCTAGACTAGCGATGCCCTGCCCAATATAAGGTTAATACCGGCTTACTTGGACAAGCCAAGCGTACGATCAGAGTTAGGACGATAGATACCTTCTTTATCTTCCTTCGCGTAGAGCAACCATTCCCTTCCTAGGTAGTAGGGTAAAATACAGGGGTTTGCCTTGGATTGATCCGAGGGGGGTGGGGAAAGACGGAATTCCGCATTCCGAATTAGGGTGGCGTGGCTTATGAACTCATTTCTATGTATACCCCGATTCCGAAAGGGAGGCTGTCATGTCTTCTCTTTTTAGGGAGGCAGTCTTTTTTTCTCTTTTTAGATGTTCGATAAGAGTTACTTACTTACGGAGCCACGCCCTTCCAGATGCTAATATTCAAGTGGAGTTGTTGCGCTAACAGAGTTTTCAATGAAATGTTGCAGTTAAGCAGTTCAGTGACTGTGCAGTTAATAGAGAAATAGAAATGAATGGTTTACTGGTTTCCTCGACCCAACAAGAACAAGTGCGTAAGCATCAGTGTCAGCTTAAGTTGAAGTTGATTCTTTGACTGCGACCAGATAGAAATGAATGTTTAACGAGAGGTCGGGTTGAATGCGAGTGCGGTAGAAAGGAGTGTAGCTTGTTGTTGAATCTAGTAAACATAGTTTCTAAATAGGAATTTGAGGATAGATCTCTAATAGCATATAGGATAGGAAGATTACACCAAACCACCACTACCACTAGAGTCTTTTGCGCAACCAGACTATCTACCCTTCCCCTCCCTCATTTATCAACTTGCTTCTTTACTTTAAGAAATAACACTGCTTTGCTTCTTTACTTGTTGAACCACCAGCCTTACAGCTTTTCCACAAAATGACTAGTATAACATAACATTACCGAGTATAATAGCCTTCTTTCTGCCCTGACCTTAAAGAAAGGCTAATCAACTTGGTCATTAACCATAAGTCGGGACAGTGTGAAGTCAACCTACCCTACTTAAGCGTTAAAGTGGGAAGTCTACATCGACAACTAAATCCGCTTAGCTGACGCACGCCGCCAAGCAACCACCGGCCGCCAAGCAACAACGTTGCGCGGCGCCGACAAGCTATTTTAATAGTGCGTCAGTAGGCCGACAAGCTATTTTAATAGCGCGTCAGTGCCGATAACTAGCCGCGGCACGCCACTGACGCACTATATATATAGCTTGTCGGCCCGCCGCTACACTCTTTTGGCCGCGGCACGCCGCTGACGCACGCCGACAAGCTATAACATATAGTGCGTCAGCTGTTTCGCGGCCAAAAGAGTGTAGCGGCCCGCCGACAAGCTATTTTAATAGTGCGTCAGTAGAGTGAGCTAGCCGCGGCGCGTATGCACCTTGGCCGGTGGTTGCTTGGCCGGTGGTTGCTTGGCGCCCGCCGACAAGCTATTTTAATAGTGCGTCAGTAGTGAGCTAGCCGCTACTAGCCGCGCTTGCCGTATAAATGCAGAAAGAGTGGAGCGGGAAAGAGTGGAGCGGCCCGGCCCGCCAAGGCACATACGTGACGCGGCTAGTTATCGGTGGTTGCTTGGCGCCGCGCAACGTTGTTGCTTGGCGGCGCACCTTGGCCGGTGGTTGCTTGGCGCCGCGCAACGTTGTTGCTTGGCGGCGTGCGTCAGCAAGTTCCATTTCTTGTTTCTTGATTTTCTTTATTCTTGTGCTAATGGCCCTAGAGATAAGGAACGGGCAACTGACGAGTCATGTCTCCGGCGTCAGTGTTGCTAGGGGAAAGTCAGGCTGATACGACAAGAGAGGACAGAGTTGTTATGTGGGGCGGAGTGGCAGACTCACTTCTATTTTGAAGTCAACTACACAAGTGCAAGAGCGAAAACACGTACAAGAGCGAAACCAGAAATGCAGGAGATCCGGATGCCGAGTGAAAGCTAAGCCAAGCCTTGCCCGTTAGTTTTACCCTTATTCCCGTTAAGCTTTTACCCTTATTGCCCATTGGGTTAAGCTTCCCTTGTCTTAATTATGTATTTCACCTTGTAGCCTGGCACTCTTGCCTATTCACCTGTAGTTGTAGGATTTCACTCACTCGTAGCTCTGCTCCAAGTCCACCGATGCGGACTTTCTTACTTATTAGTTCGGACCTACCTCTCTTTGCTTTAATCTAGCAGTTACTTGTGATTTCACATAAAACGAAATAGGTGCTTGTTGTAGCTCATTTGAAAACAATGTCACCATTGGGAAAGAGAGTGCTACGCGTCAGTGAAGTAAGGAACCAAGGGCAGCGTTAGATGGCTACTGGCAACAAGACTCTAAAACAACAACTAACTACCCCTACTGACCTAAATTCCCTATATCTATTGACTTAACGCATCCTCTGATTTCATAATGACAATTCTTTCTATACAACTGAGGGCTATACTGCTTATTCGATCGTCGACTTGAAACTCACCTTCCCGCAACGGCGCTAAGAGGTACTATTGTTGCTTGTGTATAAGTCTAAAAGTGGGCATGTGTCAGGTGCTCGATAAAATATCTATTCCAATTCATAACTTCGAGAGGATAGGTCTTCCGAAGAAGTAGAGGTCAGGTATGCAAGTAATAAGTAAACCAAATATGGCTGTTGCAGTAGAAAGATCAGCAGAAAGATAAGAAAAAGGATCCCTTACTGGCATTGAAGCGGGAAGTGATGAAGTGCCAAAGTCAGCTGCTATGAAAGTATCAGCGGGAAGAAAACATGAAATGACGCGTCGGGTGCAACTTTCTATTATTCCGGATTGGCTGTCTCGAGCTTCCCTATATGTTGCTGAAGTCCTGCCTTACGCTCCTTGTCTACGAAGTGATATTTCTTGTGACCTTATGCCTCACCCGCCTTCCATTCTTTTTCTTTATACACTAGATATCAAACTGCGACATTGCTTTATCTAATTCCGAAACTCATAGGCACATAGAAGGAGCTCTGGCACTTTCTAGTCTCTCTCTCTTTTAGAATCCATAATAGTAGTTAGTGATACCAGAATGAGCCCCGCGCCCCTCATAATGAACTGTCAGCCCTATTCATCCTCCAGGAAACTAAGCCCTATTATCCACTCCATACGCCAAGTCTACTCCCTGCCCGTACACTCCTTTTGTTTTCATTCTCTCCAACTAGACTCTATACTATTGGAATGCAACAACAATCAAAAACAGAATTGAGCTAATAACTAAGGGAATCAAAAGAGTAAGGAATGGTTTGTGTTACGCAACGAAAGATGGCAATGAAAAAGAATAATTCCATTCGAAAGTAAGGATCCCTGCCCCTGGCTACAAGCCGCTACTGACCTAAACCTTACTTGTTAGTTAATTGAACCCGCCCAGCCTTATGTTGTTCACCAGGGACCAAGTCTTACTCATTAGGTAATTGAACTCGACATTGCCCGACCCCAGTGATATTTATTACCAACCGTAGTTCTATTTCTCTTTTTCTTAAGTAGGAATTGGGCTCATCAGTAATAGAATTGATAGCAAGCAATAGTCATAGGGAGAATACTTAGTAGTAGAATAGAGAGCATTACGACCCCCGCGCCCAACATGTAAGAGATTCGAATGGAAATACAGAATGGAAATCATCGGTAGAAGCACTCGATCCGACAAGCAACGTATAAAAAAGCCTGAAGTATGCTTTTGAATGCCCTATTTGAGTGGTGTCGTAGAGATCAGATGCTGTTCAAAAGTAAGTAAAGCCATTGCATTATGATTCTCAATGGTGGAAATATCCCCTTAAGTAGGTAAGCCCCATCAGTACTAGTTCAATTATGTATTATACAAGTGAAAGTACGAGAAGCGCTTTGCACAGTCTAGTTAGAACACCAGTTATAGCCTGTTTGACACTAGCTCAATTAGGAGTTCCCAGTTCAAGTCCTGTTGGCAGTGGGTTATGCCTTATGTGTAGCAGTGTCATTCCCCTTTTTATTGAGGATAGTCGCTCCAGCCTGAGTTGCTAGTTAAGGTCCTGTTAGCACTAGTTCGATTCTGCTAGTTAGTGATTCAAGAAAGAAAGGTACGAGCCCCCGCGCTGAAGAAAGCAAGTGAGTAAGAGCAGGTTCATATGAAGTCAAGCAAGAGTTAGTACAAAGAGGGACAGGTCAAGAGAGCGGGGGGATTTAGATTAAGGCTAAGGCGGCTGAACGAACACGTGCGATAAGAGGAATGAACACCGGCCCGACAAGCAAAAGAGTGTAGCGGCGCTAGCCGCCAAGGCACATAGGTGCCGCGGCAGATAGAGCGGCGCTAGCCGCGCAACTACTGACGCACTATTAAAATAGCTTGTCGGCCGGTGTAACTGACGCACTATTAAAATAGCTTGTCGGCGCCGCGCTTGCCGTATAAATGCAGAAAGAGTGTAGCGGCGCGCCGACAAGCTATAGTTTAGCGCGTCAGCAGTTTCGCGGCCAAAAGAGTGTAGCGGCGGGCCGACAAACTATATATATAGTGCGTCAGTGGCGTGCCGCGGCCAGTTATCGGTGGTTGCTTGGCCGGTGGTTGCTTGGCGGCGTGCGTCAGTTAATTCTGTAGTTCTTATTGAACTCTTTTGCTTACCTTTAGGCTTAAGCTCCTCAGCCACATTCTTGTAACAATGCTTTTCAGTCTTAGGCTGCGGATCTCCAATCTGAAACTCAACCCCGGTCTCGCTTTACTGCTTTTAGGCCTGTCCTTGCTGTCTTTTAACAGGATACTACTAATAAGAAGAAAGAACTTTGAACTACTGCGGTGGACCTAATCGGAATTGCTATTTCAAATAACTGTCTGTCCTGTCTGGGCGAGCTCTAATGCTAACATCTTAAGGTATGGGGCTAACCGTAATGACTTTGTTGAGTACTATTCCTTAGTGGAGTTCAACCTATACAATAGTAAGAATGGGCACCCACAGCCCCAGATTCACCTCTCAACTAGGAAAGTGATACAGGGGGTAATTCAAATAGCAATTATGCCCTTAGGTAGGGCGGAATCCAACTCGCGCCGATGAGAATGGATCTACTAGCTTTGATTCCTTATCGTGTAAGATGTACTTAACCTTGATATAAGCAATTCCACTAATAAGTAAGAGAATTCAACCAATGCCAAGAAGAACTCAACTTGATACCCGGATATCCACTACTCTATTATTGGTACGCCAATCCGAACTGTTATCCCGCCTTTTCCCGACCTCATATTCGTATTTCACTTAGTAGTCTGCCCCTACTTTCTCCTATCCTGTCCTGCCTTGCTTCAAATCGAATATCTCTTCCCATGAGGCTGCCTAACTATCCAATTTCCTATTCGAATTACCTTGTCTTGTATCCTTGCTTATAGACTTGTGAGTCCCCTACTTGCTTCTGCCGCTCTTAGGCTACTTATCTAAAATCGGTATTTACCTCAGTGGTTCCCCCAGTCAGTTTGATTATTTTGGTTCTGGATTTTGTTGTTTCTCTTTTCTCTTATAATAATCACAGAAACTGGATAATGAAAATCTGGAAAAGACAGCCTTAACTGCAACACCTAAAATCACCCTTGCACGAGGCCAGCGCACTGGTTAGTTATGTTGCTGTCAAACAGATTCATAGTATCTAGACAAGAAGGCTGTGGTTCGGTCCATTCAGAGGTGTCGTGCGGTCTAGGGTAGCCCACCGGAATGGATCAAGGTAGTGAGAAAACAAACTCATTCACCTTACTAGACGTCGAAAGCGACGGTGGCTCCATACTGCATAAAGGGTATGTATAAGGCTAAAGAGATGTACTAATAAATATAGGTATTGGTTTACTACAGCGCGTAGGAGTGAACAGATAAAAGGCATTCATTCCATCTCTCTATAGCAAGGTAGAAGCAAACAGAGAAAAGGAATGGATTCTATCTTCCTTTAGCTTACAAGCAAACGATAAGACAACCACTACAAGACCCATAAATATAGGGGGGGAAAAGAGATAATGCAACCAAGGGAATGTAGACTGGTATGGTTTGGGCGTAAGTAAGCCTAAAGCCCATGAGTAAGGGCAGCTTTAGATGGCAAGTGATAGTGTTGTTATCGGTGGGGTAATTCCCTGTGTTTCGTAGCTATAGCCCCGTTTTCACATTGGGTTGATCCACCAAGTCACGGCCAAGGAACTACTACAAAAGCATCCACACGCCACTAAGTTTGCATGTATATGTGGGTCATTAATTCCGAGTTGACTTCCCTATTCTGAGACTTGGTATTCAGTTCACGTATTCTAATGAGAAACCCACATTCTAAAGAGCATTCTAAATAGAAGTAAATAACTATAATCAAAGAATCAGAGACAGTAGGTAGTATTTCTTGTATGCAGTGGTTGGATTCCTCGTTAAGAGCGGTCCGCCTGCCTTGTTGTCTCGTAGGTGTATTCTGCTATTAATAGATCGGATTAGCCCACTAGTGGAGGAGCCTTGCTGGCACTTGTTTGATTCCGCCTTCTGTGTCTAATTCCCCAATGCACCAACTCATTCCTAAGGTGACAAAGTAAGACTTAAGGAGTAGATAGTAAGATTAATAGGGGGTCTGAGATTGATATCAAAAGTAAAGCAATAGGGGTTGCTTGATAGCTAGGAGAGCTAGATTGAACTAAGTGCAGTGGAGTTGGAATCAATAGGTAGAGAATGCCCGGTACAACTTACAGAGTGAAAACAAGGACAGTAAGAACATAAGTAAGTAAAGACAAGGCTTTAAGGTAGGGATATACGGATTTGAGCGAGGGGACAAGGACATAGTTAGTTGTTGCTTGTTAGGGCCTAACTAGCCGCGAAACTTATGTTCCTTGGCGGCTAGCGCCGCTACACTCTTTTGGCTAGTTCACCGCGTCACTACTGTTCCTTTAGGGTATTTCCGCTCCACTCTTTTTGGAAAGGCAAGGAAATGCAAATAGATATCTACCTACCCTCGTTTAGAAACATCTATACGCTAATAACAAAAATGGTGAAACTTTGTGCAAAGTCCTTTTGAATAGGTAGCAGCTTCTTCGTAGGTTAGGTCTACCCTTCCTATTACTTCCAAAGGGCAATCTCTAGGGCCTATGCAAGCATCATATAATACTGTCTTGTCTGTAGGCCTACGAAAAGAAGGATGGATTCTATATCTTTGCCATTGTCCTTAACGTGAGCGGGCACCTCTGATTCCATAATGACTTTCTTTCTATAGAAATAATAATACAACCTTCCTTCCGGATTTGATGCTTCATTTTATACTTGATCTCCCCAACAGGCAATTCTGCTGCTGCTGCCACTTTTGAATGGCGGATTCTCTCGCTGCAAATACAGTTGACTTTCGAACTACACTTTCGTACACACACCTCACTTAAAAACCGGTAATCGACTCTGATCCATCTCAATCTCTATCTCTAAGTAAACCACAGTAATCATTCCTTGTTGCAAAGAAAGCAGAAACAGAAGATCTTAGTGCCAAAAACAGGACTTGCACCAACACCTTTCATCACTTTATTGCCCCCAAGCCCAGCACTTTAACCACCGGCTCTGATGATGTAGCTTCTTCTGGCAAAGGCACAGCTTCTTAATTCAGTCTGATATGTAGCAGATTGGTTCTTTCACTCAAAAGAAAGGACTCGGATCAGTAGTTAGAGAGTGGATTCCAATTCCGAGCTAAGGTCTCAGATGAGGGAATTGATTCATAGGTATGGATATAAGAAATAGGTATCAGAATACTAGTAATAAGAGAAGAACTCTTACGGAAAAGAAGAAAACCACTACGGATAACGCTGCCAACAAAGCAAGACTGACTCGTTAGCAAACCAAGCCAGCCTTATTTCTATCATCAAGGGACAAGCCTAACTCACCCCAGTGAAAAATCTTGTAGGACTTCCCCGGGGGTTAGACGGAAACTGGAATTACCGATATCAAAAAAGAATAGAGGTTTTGCAAAACCAACCGCCCATTTCGAAGACTGAAAAGAGACCTAGAGACTGATCCTTATCTGACTGATAGAAAGAACATAACACATACGGGAGAGAGACAAAGACAGAGGAATTCCGACCTGAAAGAGGATTTCTTGTTGTCGGGGACTAATACACCACCTGCAAGACCATAACCAAAATATGAGAAAGAATTTAGTAACTTCACAACTATTACTCCTGACTCCTCCTTTAGCGCCCCTCACATAAGCGAAACACAAAGTTGCGTTACGTTAGAGAGTTTCGAGTTCTTTTAGCGTTAGAAGCTCAATGGGGTTGCTTTGTTCTGTTGCTTGTTTGTGCTAAGGTGAGTTCGCAGCGGATGCCACAAGGCTCTCCGCGGAATGGAAGGTAGTTAACTGTCTTGACAGGAGTTTTTAGATAAGAGTCAGATCGCTTCTTAGGCTTAATGAGAAAGCATTTGATAGCTATGATTCACATCGAGAAAGGGTCGATTCTAATGCTTATGTTCACTCTTTACTTGCTTATTGATTTTCGAACAGAGGAGGGTATATGGTTAGGATCTATGCAATGGGAGCTCGTAGTACTTGATCTATTCTCTTATAATGTAACAATGAATATAGCCGCCTAAGATTAGAATAGAATTACTCACCATCAGAATTGAGCTCATACTCGCGAGACTTTCCCTGGGGGGGCGCTGCCCACTCTGTTGGAATGCAACTGCCCCCTATCCGAATCCAATCAATAACTAGAAGGAGTAAACCCAGGCATAAAAGAGTAGATCCACGGACAACAAGAACCAAGTAACTACTACTAGACTAGCCGGCCCCGGCCAATATGTTATAGCTTGTCGGCGGCGTGCGTCAGCGGTGACTTAGTCTGTCTAGTCTAGCGGGGGGATTCTACGACTACGGATTAGGAGACTTTTTTGCTTATTGAAAACCCTACTTTATTATTTGACTTACTTGCTCGATTCTTGCTTTGGAGTTGGGTTCCCCCCGGTGCAGCTAATAGGTCTGCCATTACGGAATTTCATTCTTGTGCTTAGGGGTTAGTCTTCTCCTTTTGCTTAGAGGGTTTAGTCTTCTAGCTTTCCCTTATACTCTTGTAGTTGCCCCTCTCTTGCCGAGGCCTGTGACTCCTAACTCTAAAGCCGACACTACTTAATCCAAATCCGACTTGTTCCGTTATTTTTCTTGCACTTGTTCCACTCGCCTACTTAACATTCTTACTTCTCCGTTTGATTCCCTTGAACTCCTATACTTGTTAGTTCAAAACCTTACCGTTGAGGTCGGGATTGGATTCCCAGTTCCGAGTGTAATTCCCAGTTTCTTGATTATGTCTTTTACTCTTATATTAACCATCTTTAGTTCAATTATGTGATTTGTCACATCAAACCTGTCTAAATATCTATCTTAAGTAGTCAGTCTTGTTCGTAGTGTCTTTATTCTTATAGTGGTGTTTGGTATTCGTTTTTTCCTCCCTTTGTGTAGTGGCTTGGTCATAACAACTTACTACGTTACTTGGCGACTCTCTATCTAAACGTTCATTTATAGAATGCAGATTTTGTTAGCATTTGCGGCTACAGTCAAGTAAGATTTAGATCAAGGAGTAGCGTACTAGAGCTATCAATACAGAATACAAGTATGGAGTTTAAGGGTGAAAGGTGAAATACAAGAAAAAAGGTATAGAAAGCAGAATAGGTCTGGAAAGGCGGAGTTACTATCAAACATAGGAGTTGGTTGGTTCCCCAGTTGCGAGTATAGGTCTTGTTAGCCCCGATGTAAGTCTATTATGCCTCAGTCCAATTCTGATTGATAGTAGTTATAGCCTAGCCCGAGTTAGTTAGCTCAAGTATTTGTAGCACACTAGGTTTAGTTAAAGATAAAGGAAAGACAGGCTTCATAGTAAAGGGTCTTAGAACTGGTAGTAAGCCTAGCAACCGGGCATATTAGTTTAGTTTGAAAGCAAAGAGATATAGGCTGAGAGCCGGGAAGAGAATACTATACAAAAGTACGGGGACATAGACTTAGGCTAAGAGAAAGAGGGATGCCAGGCTTAGCTCTAAGGCATTGAGGCAAAAAGATAGGCTATCACTGCAACTGCGGATAACAAGAAGGACTCCTATTGAATCAAACTCCTAATTGGGCGCGAATCCGGATCTTTGTCTTATTGCTTATACGCCTGTCTTTACTTACTTTCAGTCTGATTTGCCTTACTTGCATTCTGTAGCTACTTATTCCAGTGCTAATATCAAGAAAGGAATAATTCATTGAATAATGTACTGACTTACTCTAACATATTATCAATAGCAAACATATTATCAACAGAATACTTGGATGCATAAGGTAGTGGACAAGCAAGTAAGCAGCGGCAGGCTCATATCCTAGAAAGCAAGATTCCAGATCAGTAGCTCCGGTCTGAGAAGCAACAGTTCCATTTCCTTATGACAAGGACAAGGTAAAGCATTGAAGCAAGTTAGCCTAGCCTGCTTGGTTGCCCCGGTGTTCTTTCTTCTCTTTTTGTTCGTTAAGTCACTTCGTTCGTATCAATGTAGGGGATCGGGCTAGGTCGGGCGCTAAGCATCAAGTAGAGTTTCTTCGTCTTCCATTCAAGTTAGTTCCTGTTCGTTCGAATTACCGTGCGTGGCGTGGGTAGGCGTGTTTGTTTGTCTCTGTTTGTGAGTGTGTGTTTCATATGTCCCTAATGTAATGTAAGATAAGATGTATGTAGTGTTACCGCTCCGTGGATGTCTGTAGTAATAGTAAGAGAATGTAGTAATAGTAAGATAATCATTAGGTCCAAAGTATGTTTCAGGGCACGGGCACCCCGCATCAAAGCAAAGCAAGAGCAGCATCAGCACCACGGAAACTAGATTATCTTATAACAACATCATTGGCACTGTCAATAGTAGAATAGTAGTCTTATGTCCCAACTTAATAAGCCCATCCCTATAACTTGGAATAAAGCACTAGCACTCTCAATCGGCTCCTCTAATGCTAGAAATTAGTACTTGCTAATAACTCTCAAACAAAACTCTATTCTATTCTCTAACTGACTTTTGAACCGCTGCTGATTCTTGAGTTGACAAAACGATTCTCTCTCTCGCAAAGTCCTAAGTAACCCGCAACCATTGAATATCGGTACCTTTCTTTCTCCTACTACTAGCGAGCCGGGCGTCGAGTTTGTTGCTTTAAGGGCCGTTCAGTTCACATGATACGCTCTTCACTGAGATGATTGTTTGCGCTGTTCCGTTGCTTGTTTCTGGAACTCTCTGTCACTTGAAACTGGATGGTTTACCCTGCAGCTTGAGCAACTAAGTAGGCCCAGTGTGAAGTGAAGTAAATCCTTTAATTACATTGAATCTATCTCACCTGTCCATTTCTCATTTCGTAGGAATGTTATCAAGCAGTTCACTGACCGCGCAACTCATAACTCCACTCCTTTCTTTCATCACCAATAGAGTTAACGCTAGACTCAAAAGTACTAACGAATAGAGGCAGCCTCCCGCTAGACATAGATCTGTTCCTAAGACTACTAAGGTTTCTTTTCTCCCGCCTTGCCAACTTACTATGACGGCACGAGCAAACAAGTGAACTGGCAACTAACTAACGCGAAAACTAGATTGCTTGTTTCTTTCACATTGTATAGAAATGAATAACCTCACTCTGAAACAGATATCATTAGTGTTAGTGCTTCTAACTCAAAAACGGACTTGTGTTTGACTTTCTCCGTGCTTTCCCCCGAGTAGTCAAAAGTCTGGAAACTGGTTTTTGAGGTCGAGTTAAGCAGGACAGACAGGAAAGCAAAAAGACAGAACAAGCTAGAGAACTAACAACGTCTTGCAAAAGAGCTCACTAAACCATCTGTTTTCGGGGTGCCCCTATCCTATGAAAGCTGTGATTAAAGAAAAGTGTACAAATCAATGTGTTGAGTATAGAATAAGGGCGATCAGAGGTTCAAAGAAGAGAAAGAAGCCCAACTCACTAAGAGAAAGAAGCCAGCCCAACCCAACTCACTCAAGAAATGCGTGCGTTGCCAGTACTGATGAAGCGCTTAGTACTAGGGATGTTTTTTAGGGGTATTACTCCTCTTATGGCAACAAACAAATTCCTAGTAGGGTAACCATCGGCTGTATAAATGCATTTGTAGCCAAACATCTTCTCTTAGGCGCTGCAACAAAGATGCTCACTCTCCTTGAAGACTTATCGAAAATCCAAAGAAACTTCATTGCCTTCACTCGATTCAACAGATTCAACTCGAACGTAACTTCACCGTGCTAAAGAAGGAATTGCCTTGTTGCAAACTATATCTTAATAGAGTGGCGGCATAGGGGAAGAAAGAACCCGTCGATGCACGTACACGATGGTGATGGTGAATTATCCCTTTGTTTCTACTAGACCAAGAAAGACCACGTTGTCTGCCCAATACATATGATATTAGATGTCCCCGCGATGAATGAGAGATGAGATGATCCACGGAGAACAAGTTAATGACCGATCAAAGACCAATAGACGCTACGACGAGGCTTATTGATGTTACGACAAGAAATGAGTAGTACCCTCTTCCTCGGACCGGACACAGAACGATTACCTGCCCGCTCTAATAGAATGGAATGGGGCTGCTGCTCGACATACCTGTTTCTGTTACTTTCGGAATGAATGTTGGTCCGACCAATGCGGGGGACATCACCAATAGAACCCCATCAGACGCAGACTTACAGATGTGTTGCCTTCAGGCTGTGTAGTGCTCTAACAAGAATGAGTGCGTGGCGAGGAGGTATTAGGCAAAGCTTATATAGAAGGTCGGGCAAGCTTCTACTCAAATCAATTCCAGTTCGCTCTTTTGTCCTGTGTTCTTTATTAATCAATCTCTGTTTGCTCCTGTTCGATCCGATCCTGTGTTCGTTCTTCCTGTGCTCTAGTGGTATCGTGCATTCTCTAGTGGTATATCTAATTATGATGTTGGTATCGCCTTTTGAGCTAGACTCCCATTCTCTTGTTTTTCATTGAATTGGGTGAAACAACAGAGCTATACTTTTTCAATGAATTGGATGGAGCAATGGCTTTTTGTGAATGGAATCGGCATAGCGCACAGCAAGCAGAAGGAATATCAGATAGTGCGGTGCGTGAGGGCAGCGTGTCTCTCATTATTATAGTAGTACCCATTTATACAGTAGTACCACTTATTCTTAGAGCGCGAACACTCTTTAGTAGGAGTAAGTGCAGCGCATAACACTCATTCTTACTGTAAAGCAAGCTAGGCCCTTGTGTCATTCTGATTTGGATTGGGCCAAACATCGGCTATACTTTATGGTGGTAGGGACACATTCTGGCGTTGATTCTTTTCTTAATGCCGATTCCTTTGTCCGAGTCATAGTATGGAGCTACTTTAGGAAGATGCGGAAGACATCCTTAAACTATACGATGGACCTACCTATTTCAGCAAACGAAAAGGGGCACTTCTATCCTATCAGGCCAAGAGGAGCTTCCAAGACTGAGCCCCGCATTTAGGTCTTGTCCTGCCTAACTGATTGTTGGTCACCCTAAGCGAAGGAAACTATGATGCTACCTACTAAGCGAAGGAATGTCCTATTACTAGAAAATCTATACTATAGTCACCATCATCATTAACTTCTTCAATTACACTATCAACACTAGCACCCGAAACTTTACTTAAAGAACTACACGCACCGAGGCCAAAAGCAGTCTTTGTCTCACCGAGAAAACCCTCTTCTTACTTTTCTTACTTTACATTGCAAACCATAATTTGACTGTTCGTTTTATTACTTAGCGCCAGATCTACCTTTTTGTATGCCCACAGAGCTGTGTTGGGGGAAGAAGAAAGTGGTTTTTCGCCCCAACCCCAACTAGTAGCGGCTAGCGTCGGCGCTTAGCAACACTCTTTTTGTTACGCGTCAGGCTGGTGAGAATAATATCATTGCTTATAGTCTAAATAACCATATAATAAACGTAAGTTAATCAAATAACTCATATAAGAGAAAAGAATAATAAATAAGAACAGGTGCACAGTTCGGGAAGGCTATTATCAAGGAAAGAGAGTTAGTTACTGTGGGCAGGTATACACAGTTTTCAAGTCAGTAGTAACAGACCAATGGCCAGGGAAGATAGGCGTAGAGACAGGATTAGCATAATGGGATACATGGGCGGAAGAGTGAAAACAAAGAGTAGGGCCTGGGTAGCTGAGTTCTCTTCTTGTGGCATAGGCTAGTAGAAGGGAGCGAAAGACTGTATTCCCTAGTGCACTTCTGTACAGTTATGGATTGGATTCCTCTCTTTCTGATAAAGTATAAATCTTGCTGTTAGTGTATCAGTGGTGGTTTCATTGTTGTTAGCATGGGTTCCATTCCTTTTAGTGCTGGCTGCATTATTGGAAGCAGTTGTTAGGGAAAGAAAGGATGGTGCCGTTCTAGTTTCATCCCGAGTTTCATCCCGAGTTGCATCTTTCTATGTTGACAATTCACATTATTGTTTACCTGTTGCGATAAAAGGGGGTAATAGGAATCTGCAGCATCGAGGTCAGAAGCTGTATCCGCTCCTTTGTTTGTAGTAGAGTAAGAATACGATTGTAATCTGGGTTCTGGCAAATGAACTAATAGCGGAAACCCTTGTGCTTGCTCGACCCCAACCCGAAAGTCCGTGTTAGTAATAGACCCGAAAGGCTATTATTGAGATCGTTTTTCCTTGTTATCCGGACTTGTGGGTGCCCTATTTCAATTGGTTAATTTGGAGTAAGCAGTAAGCAGTGTTTTTAGGGTTAGGGTAGAGAGACGCTAATACTGAAAACAGAGTTTTGCCCGAGGTCAATTCAAAAGCACCTTGTAAAAGAATGGGTTTAAACAAACTCCCGGCCCTGACGCCGAGTCAACAACTCCCTTCCCCATACTGAGTCAAATCCTGCTCTTTCTTCTTTACCTTATGAAATACGCTAAGAAACTTGTGCCATACAATATATATGGATGTAACAGATCATTGTCAACAGGAATGGGATAATGGATAATATTTCGAGGCGAGGGCGGAAGCATAAGATCTGATTGCTTGTTATGATGCTATCTTTCTTAGGAATGCCCTTACACCTACACCTAGAAACTCCACTTGAAGATCTTGATTCTGCTCTGGTAGCTTAAACGCCTGTCCTCCCTTGTATTAAAGCCTGTATTGCTTATGAGAATATTGATTTAGCATATTGGGTTAAAGAATTGGCTAGCGAGGTAAAGAAAAAGAACTCCACTCGGGCTACCGCTGTAGACGGGGGCTTATAGGGCTTTCATTCCACTTCTGGCAAACAGACTTGTCTTAGTACTTCTCAGAATCAACCTATACCTTGACATTCCCTGTCCTCTCTCTTACTCTTTACTACCTTTGAGCCTGCCCTACCTTACTTTGACTCACAATACCCTTGATTTCATGCTTTAGCTATCGATCCGCTTGCTTCCTTTACTCTTATGCTATCTTTCACTATACCTCCCTTTTTCCCCCAGACTGAAATCAATGCTAACAGGACTGAAGCTCGATGTAGGCACTGAAACGTGGATCGCACTAATAAGTGAGAGAATTCACCCTATCAATGTCAAGACTCAAAGTACTAATCCAAATAATGGAACTGAGTAGCCCTTGTCCACTTCACTCTTCTTACCGAACCAACTCTACCTTTCTTCTAATAAGAATAATGGTTAAGGTACTATCTCTCCCCTCTGGGTATTGAGCTTCCTAGTTGCGATCTAGCACACCTAGATTAAGAATAAGCATTAGACCATAGAATCCGACTACTACTGGAAAGAGTGGAACAAGGAACTATGGATTGAACCACCGATAACAAGATTTCCATTAAGTGCTGACAGGACTTATCCACAACGCTGGGAACTCCGCCTTTCCATACCTTAAGCATCAACATAACAATCAAACTAACAAGCAAGACTGCCGCGTGCTAGCACTAAACTGGAAGCCTTAATTCCACCTTTTGGCTGCTGAATCATTCTCATGTTATGATCTTATACATACTAGGTCTCCCTGTTCCGTCATCTGGCTTATCTATGTAGCATTCTGATCTCATGACTCTATGAAATGACAATGTAGGAGACATCTCTATTTTTCCCCGGGGTTACTAGTGTTTGCTTAGCTTTCAATTCGCCTCTTACCATAAAAGCAAATGTGAATAACACGTACGTCCCCTCTCTCTCTTTAGAAACAAGGGAAGGGCGTGCGTGCTTCAAACAATTATGTCTTCTACATATTACCATATTCCTGACAGTCAGTAACTCATTTTCTATGAGTAACTACTGAACTCAATCACTTGCTGCCCTGACTCTTAAGTTTGATGTTGAGGTCTATATCCCGTAGAGGTATGAAAATGGGATCCGTGATCGATTTCTAGGTTTCGTGTCCCTTATTGGTTACTTCCTCTTACGTAAATCAATAGTTCAAACCAAACTCAAAGAAAGGGTAGGGCATTTCCAATTGATATAGGAACTTCTGTACCTGAAAAAAGGTATCTCCTATTATCTCTTCAAACCTTCTCACCATCCCTCATCGTGTGTGTATGAAACAAATTTGATGCACATCAATTAGGGTCGTATTCAATGGTTATGATTCCACCAGATATTTCTTTTGAAGTCTGTCGATAATCGATCTTACAGTTTATTAGCCCCCCTCTATGCTGTGCGGTAATGATTCCTCTGTCTGGTCTGGCATTAGACCTTTACTACAACGATGCTGTCTATAGTACTTGACTACTTGGCGGATCCGTAGTAGTAGAATTCCAATAAGTGAAGCAGGGTTCCGATTCCGGGGCAGTTATAGAGTATAAAAGTAAGAGCCAGTAAGGCAGGGTTCGAGATCAGCAGCTAAGGAATCAAAGTCATTAACTAAAGAGTGAGTTACTCGTTGTGCGGTAGTGTATCCACTTCTGAAATGGAATCTCTGTTTTCACTCTCACATCCCGTGCTTCCAATCTGAAATTCATGCTCACAAATCTGAATCAAAGGACTAACTCTAAGAGTGAAAAGAAAGAGGGTAGTGGCAGTTTAGTGGGTAGGGCAGGGCGCTAAGATAAGAATGGCAACTCATTGGTATAGTACTGAACTCATTGGTATAGTACTGAAAGTTGGGCATAGTCCTTTAACTCCGCAGAAGGAAACTACCCTTTTGACACCAGAAAGAGAATCTGCGTTGGTACTTCCTCACCGCGATGTAGCCTGAGGTTACCGTCGAGGAATTCTTCAAAGCGCTGGGCGTTAATCACAATGTTCCAGATCACTTGGACTGACTGGTTTGGTTCGCTTTTGTCTCCTTTGGCTTACAATTCGTTTTGGTTGCACAAAGCAATGTTCTCTAAAGAATGGAATTGAGAGTACCTAACCTAGGAACAGCGCAAAGATTCTACGGGGCAAGACTAATAGGGCGTTTGTGAGCTTTGTTTGGCTTTACGTTCATAAGTGGAGTTGAGAATCATAAATGAAATCCGGGTTGAATCAGACCACATACGCGGAAGAAAGAATAGGAACATGAAATCACTTCTACTGCTACCAGGAATAGAACCAAATTATGTAATGAATGTACTCAAACTAGAAACGGATATTTGTATTGCCTAGGAACAGCTGAACCCCCGGCATCTTCCCCGGACACTCCTATATTGAACTCTTAAACTACTCACTCGAAAACTAACTACCTTGTCCTCAATTCTTTATTGCAACTACCCTCACTTGCCCAAAAGAGTTACGCGGCCGCCAAGGAACATATTCCCTGTGCTGTGCTTCTGCATACACAAATACGGAATTCAGTACTCAAAGAATGGAACTGCCGACTCCAATAAAAGATTTCCCCTGTCCCCGCTACTGAGTTCTTTATTGATCCTAAAATGCCTATTCTATCTCTACTACTGTTCGAAAGTAAGCATCAAACGTTTCTGCAAGTAGGGAGTCTGGAGTTGAGTTACGTAGTTCTATTAGGTAGTCAGGAGTTGATAAGTTAGTTAAGGAGTTAGGAGCGAGATCCGTGAAAAAGGAAGCAGCAATCGGTTTTGAATGAGGTTCATCGGGAACCATTAAAGGAAGAAGAAAGGGCGAACTCTGAACTCACTAATGCTAGGGCCACATTCAACGCACTGAAGAAGGAATAATCCGTTTTTTGTTACCTTATTGGTCACGCTAGATGAAATGAATGGGTTTACTTGACTTCTATTACTGGCAGAAAAATGAGATGGGTAGCCGAAAACTTGACTTACAACCTAAACTCGAACTGCTTCTTCTCCTGCTTATGATCTTGTTGACAAAACGATTCTCACTTATTCTTTCTCCTGCATCTGATCTTGAAACTCACCTAACTGCTTACTTTTTAACGGATCCAGATCTATCTTAGAATCTTGCTTGTTTATACTTATTGTTTATGTTGAAACTTATTATTATCTCTACTCCTCGCCAAGCACTGATCTCTATTATTTAGAGCTGGAGCCTAAAACCATCCAGTGAGCCTTAACGGCAGAGTGGGAAGTTTCAACCTTGGATTCGGCTTTTCACTCTTACACCTGCCTTGCTTTCATGCTTTAACTATTGCATTTGGATTACTATTAACATGTGAACTCAACACTAGGGAGCCCACCCACTACTACTTATAAGAGTGGAACCCGAAGCTATGAATTCCATCATCGTCAACAAGACTATATCTAAAAACCCCGGGAAATTGAGCTGGCGACAAACAGGCTTGCTATGCTTACTTTTCCTCTTTAACCAATAGGGTCTTTCCTCACAGTCATTCTTTGACCACTGCTGACAAGGCTCTCGCTCCGGTTCTCACTCTCTGTATCGCTCCTAGCATTCTTTATTTACCAGTGAGTCTACCTTTACTGCCTTGTAGTATCACTTTCATGTTTCTCAGACTGACTTTCCTTCAAACGACACTGCTTCCTCTATTCTTCTTCACTTATAGCTACTGTTATGCCATGCCCCTATTCTTTTGTTTTGTTCATCCTTACTCATATCATAGGCTAGGCGCACTGGCTTCTTCGTAATTGGAGACTTACCGGGAAAGTGCTTGCTTCTTTTCTTGTTCACTTGCTTTAAGAATAGAAATGGAAATGCAGAGAGCTACCCCCATTATAGAAATAAGTAACAATACTGCTGCCTGCTTGTTTACTTGTTCTTTCGCCCTTTCTTTCTCTATATCTTAACAAATGCGATTTGTGCACTACACTTAGATTCCAATTCTCTACTCGCTCCTAAAACTTATATGAGAATTCTATCCTTCAGTATTTACACTTATCGCATAATAAGTTCTATACCCCAGTATCAGTACACCGCGCATAATTTATTGAGTTGGGACGGTCAGACAAGACAATGAGGCAAAAGCACGTAGCCCTGCTTGCAAACTAAAGCATCTTTTCAAATTAGCCCTGTATAAAGTCAAGTAGAAAACTGCCCTTACTTGAGTAAACGGGTGCGCCTATTCATTATTCTGAAAGTCAGCAGTAAACAGTGATGAAGAGCCAGCAGTACGGATGCGCCTATTTCTTCTTTTAAGTATAAGCAGTAAGCAGTGAAGAGCCATCAGTAATAAGTCAGGTTACGCTCATATATCATATGTTCTGTCAGTTATATTATTTGAAAGAAGCAAGGGTTGAAGGAAAGTATGCTGTTAGAACGGATAACCCCTGCGCTAAGGTAACACCCACTTGTTGCAAATACAACTACGGAGCTCGGTTAAGACCATCAACCCTTCTTTCTAGTTAAATGAAGATCTTCTCATGAATCATTCACTTCATCAGCAGTTCGAGAAATTACTAATTAACGAATAGACGCATGAATAAGTGTCGGATTCCCATAAGTTAACCAAAAATCGACTACTGCTGACAAGGTCCCCTACCTGAAAGAATCAATGGAATCAATGCTAACATAAGTATAAGAGAATTGAGCTCCTGATCCGTATCTTTGCTTTACTCGCTTTTAACCTTATACTATACACTAGTCAGAATAGAGCTACCGATTCCCGGCTACCTTTCTTTAGTTGTAGGTTAGGGCTCTAGGCTCATGAGTTTGAGTTGGGGTCTGCCTCTCCCGACCTAGATTCCCATTCTCCTCTTTTACACTAAGGCCCTTGTTGAAATTGCATTCTTCAATTGCTTGTTTGAAGTCCACCTCTCCTTGTTTTCAGTCTGACTTATGAGTTTGGCTCTTCTACTCCATTATCTCATTAAACCACTCCTTACTAAAGGTATTAGATTATTAGATAAAAGACTAAGGGAGCGCCCCGGTAAGCATACGAATACTAACAAGCATAGTCGAGAAGAAAACTCCATAGTAGAAGCTCCATAGTAGAAGCTCAATAGTAATAGAAGTATTGTTTCCAAAGCAAAGTGGGTAGTAGCTTTAGCTCACGAAGAAAGGGGGCAATAAGGAATTGAACTGGTGCCTATAAGATCGAAACAAGAAAAGGGGAACCCAACCTCTACTGATAGGAGCGAAACAAAGGCATACAAGAGTCGAACCCGGGCTATCAATAATAGAACTCTTAACTTGGAATCCAATCCACTATTACCTAATGGAATGGATATTCCTACTATAATGACTGCTAATAAGAAATGAATTAGGTAAAGAAACACCCCATAACGAATTGCACTTTCAAGTCAAAAAGGTAGTAGTTGTTCCGTAGTTGATAGGTCTACTAATGCTCTATCAACTTACTCACCTATTACTACTACTGTTGCTGATAGGGATCCTTATTCTTATATCGTTGACAATTACGCCTTAGCACTTAGTCTTTATCCGAGTTCCACTCATTCACTTTATAGCGCTTACTTTGACACGGCTGCTGCTGATTCTTGAGTCGACTTAACAAGAAGGGAAGATACTAATATCAGTGAGTGCGCCTGCAGCTGACTTATTACTTGCAGAAAGCAGAATGCAATTTCTCCATTAATGGAACTGAAGCTATATATCAACGCAGAATGCTCCTACACCGAGATACAAATGCAACATTCCTTCCTCGCACAGCTAATTTGCCATCCAATTCTACATTAGCTACGTCACACACTGGTTCAATTTAGGCCAAACGCCACTGAAGAAGCATCTCTCTCAACTCGAACTGAACTTGCGGAACCGTTTACAGCTGACTGACCTGATCCCCATCTTGACTCTAAACTTGTTCTTGCCCCAACTCTACTTTAAACAAATCATTCTCAAACCTCTACCTTTCCTTTTAGCCTATACGAACAGGACTTGTTTCTAACGCTGAGAGGCAATAAGCGATAGAGTTGGACCGGGCTCTAATCCTTCTCATTCTATACTCGACTACACTCGAACTGGGCCGTATGAAAGAGATGCGCTTGAACTTGAAGTTAAGACTGAAGGCAGGCATTACTCTGATCAAACAAAAAGGACTTCCAGCATGCCATGAGACTCTACTGAAGGAATATACTTAACGTTACTCATAGGTGCAGTGCACTCCATTCACAGCTCGAAAGTCACAATGGAAGGATAGGTTTTAGGGCAAACAAAGCAGGGGTTTCATTCCCCGTTTACAGTTCCCGTACTGGTGCGTAACATTAGTATAGTAAGTCGTAGTGCTAGAGCGATACACAGGAATATCAGATTCGATTCCAGAGAGACAGGCTAGGATCCAGTAAAGTAAGATTTCGAGCAGAGAGTAGAAGAAGTAGAGGTGAACTACGGAGTTGGTTCCCCAGTAGTGAAGGCTCAGTTTCCAGTTGAGGTATTGTTGACAGGTCTTTGCGCTTGGCCAAATCCATCCTTGCATTCTATGTTTCACCTGTTGTTGTGCCTTTCCTGTCCATTGGTCTGCCACTACCAACTACGAAACTGCTATTCCTGTCTTTTAGCCTACCTTTGCTCCTACCTTTTTGAAGTGGAGTCTGCCAAGGATAGGAGGGCAAGACTGATCAATAGGGTAGTTAGAAATAGGAGTCAGAGTGGTTAGAATGAGGTGAGTCACTACTGGATTTAGGGCTGGGAGAAAGGGGCGTAAGATTGTGAAGCTGAAGAGCACAACTCGCTAAGCTAAGGAACTTTGGCGAACTGAACTCAACAAGCACCGAGGCGGAATCTCTCTATACTTAAAAACTCGAAGGAACTACACTAGTAGACTACACCGGCACTAGGCGAACATCACTCTACTGAAAGAGACAGATGCAGATGCGCTTGAGCTTGAAGTTCAGACTGAAGGCATTACTCTGATCAAACAAAAAAGACTGGAGCTGGAACTAAGCCCTTATCTGCTGCATCTCATTCTATGGCTATTGCTTCTTAGCCTGTCCTCTCCTGCCTTCCAATCTGATGTTGCTGCCAACAATGCTATAGCTCTTAATGCGGAACTCAACTCCGGGACACCCGCCCACTATATTAGAGTCATCAATATGGAAAACAAGGTCTTCGCTGCTAATAGAAAGAATGGAACTGGTGCTAACCAAAATGTCATTCATAACCGCTGCTAACTATTGGTCTGGCACTACTGCCTTCGAACTTTGCTTTACTTTATCTTATCTAAGGCTGCCACTCAATATTCTTCTATTATACATCAACTTGGATAAAACAAGGTCCGCTTTTAAGCTGGCTGCCGATGGTGAGCTCGAACAGAAAGATATTCGTATTCAGTACTTACAACCAAGTAAAGGCAATAAATCAAGCTATTTACCTCTCTCGAGTCGCCAACGTGGATTAAGGGTCTGGTCTGTCTCTACTTTCCTTCCCACTTACTGCTAATGACTTAACGGCTGATTCAACAATGACTTTTTCTGACTTTGGACCACAATGTGCCGCTGTAGCTTAAAGTATGAAGTTTCATAAATGTGCCTCTGCTCTGAATAAAAGTAAAAGGAAGGGGCACAACAATCTTGGTTGTGGCTGAAGAATAGGGTCGACTTTCAGTTAAGAACCACTCGCTCCTTACTTTCCACTTGAATGAAGAACTACTTGCAGCTGACTTATCACTTGCAGCAGATTTCTCACTCGCAGCAGACTTTCGCACAGCTTCCTCTTTTGGGGCTGGCAATACTTAACGCCTCAGTAAACAAATCATCATCCACTATTATACTGTCTCATTTATTATGCCGAGTCCACTTTTGCTTTTCTTTATTCTTTTGGGCGCAACCCATTCATTTCAATGTGACTCTCTCGCATAGTAGTATACAACTTCTCTTATGATTGTTGATTGTAAAGAATCCATCCTCGGAATCCGACCTGAACCCTGCTTTCACTTTGTTATTCCCTGAACGAACTGCTGCTCGAAAGTACTATTTCGGAATCCATCTCTTGCACCAACAAGCAACGTATACAAAAGAAAGAAGTGCTGACATGGGATATGAGAACGAAAACGAAACCGGTGCCCTAACTACTCCAACTCAAAAGGTAGAATCGAACTAGCGGTAACAAGAATACAATAGGGAGTAACCGGATAGGGTAATAGGTCATAGAAACAAACTCACATGCTCTACAAAACCACTAAGATAATAAGATCATGTTGAAACACATTAATATAAGAGCACGGAATAACTAATAGAATACCTTAATGGAAGGAGTAAGAATAAAGGTATAGCACCACATAGCACACCCGCGTATGGTATATGGTATAGCACTATGGCATAGAAGGTACTTCGGCGACGAAGGTAGTACCTCGGTCATTCTCCGTTCGGTCGTGCATTGATGGTGGTCCGGCCCCTCGGTCATTCTCCGTTCGGTCGTGTGCAACAGCGGACGCTATGGATTATTCTTTGCGCTTGTCGTCTTGGCCCTTGGCGCTGGATCGTTCCAAAAAGAAAAAGCACATTTGAAGATCTCACACACCTTCACTACCCCTAATGCAAAAAAGAATAGAATATGTGCTGAACCAAACACAGAAACTAATGCACAAAGTCCTAGCTAAAGTGCTAATGTGAGCGGAACCCTTGTGAAGAATGGAATCTCACTCACATGTTCTATCAAATCAAAACCCAGTGTTTGGACCTGCGTGAATCAGTTCAGTGTATTTTGACCTTATTCTATACAATGCTTGCTGCTTATTTGATACTTTTCTGATGGGAGCTCTTAGGATCAATTTGCCAGCCAGGGACTTGCTTGTCGAGGGCCAGGATGAAGTCATATTGAAAGCAGGACAGGAAGCGCATCGAATGTGAAGGGCCTTATACATTTCTTGTTCTTGAGCCGTATCTAACCTCTTTTGGTTGTCTCATAACTACTAACTACCCACCAGCCTTAAACAAAGATCTGAAAAGACCCCTACTCACAAGGTCGAGTGAACCAACCGGTTGGACAGAAACCAACTAAGAGAAATCAAAGAAACTCTAGAAAAGGGAAAGTGGATTTCCTTCCTTTTCATTGGCATGTAGTGATAGGACGGTAAGTCAGCTGGTGGGTAGAGTGATTGTGTTGTCGTAGATAGAAGTTTAGGAGTCACTTGGAATTCCCGTTACTTGTTCATTAGTAGTTGCTTGTTGAATTGAGTTTAGCGTGACCAATATGGATATTTGCAACCTAACTGCTTACTATACCTATAAATAGATATGATTTCCTAGCAGCATTGCTTGTTAGATATGATCCCATAGCTGCATTACTTGCCGATACTTGTATATTACTTGTTAACATTTGTCAAAGGCAATCAAAGGAATAAGTAGAATCCTATATTTAGTAGTAAGGATTGCGCTAAGAAATATCAGAATGGGGACCATATCAGAGGAATTGAACAAAGAAGTCGTAACTCAACCCTGTAGTAGCAGAGATACAGGTGTAGACAAGTCAGAACCAACCTCATAAGTCAGAGAATAGGCACCGGACCCTGGAATCAACATACCAATAGCAACACTAGGACTAGAGTTCATACTTCTATCTACTCTGCTCTGGGCTATAAATAACACACTCGAAAGAAGCCTTCTGAAGCGTTCTACTCTATAAGTCAATATTGTGTCTATGATATAAGTCAATATTGTCTTGTATGTGTCCCAACTCAATCAATAAGTGCGCGGTTGTACTGAAGTTCCGTTTGAGGGAAGGGATAAGATCGTGTTGTCGTATCTAGAATAGAATCTCTTTTTCGAATGCGGAGGTTAAGGAAGGCCTACTACAGCTCTCCTACTTACTTAAATAAGCAAAGAGAACAAGTGGATCTCGCCCAACCAAAGCGTCTTTGAACTTAAACCCGGGCTAAGGCTAAAGAACTCAATACAGGATGGAGAGGAAGGATTGAACTCAACAGTACAAAAATGAAGCTACTACTATATAAGTAAGAAGATCGCTTAAAAGGAAGAATCAAACACGAAACTCTTAATTCACCACCCACCCCAAAGAGCGGAAAGGAGTTTCAAGCCTACAACTATACGTGTGAATAGTCGGTTGGAAGGTAAGACTTAGGGAGTCGTTAGTGAGTCTGGTAGGCGGGGTAGGCTAAGATCAAGTAAGGTCAGCTTCAGGCTTTCTGTTAAGCTGGCTGCGGCGATGGCAAGTCTAAGCTAAGCTAACCTCTGTTGTTGGTAGACTAATAGTGGAAATAAGGGCTTCCTTCTACCAGTTCGAAGCTAAGCTTGGAAGCTTATAAGTAAGGCTTTCTATTTGATGGATACAATAAGGCTTGGACCTGTGTTGGGGTAATTATGCCTGTTATTGCTGGGTTGAGTTATTAGACTCATAAGGAAATTCGGATTTTGTCCTCCTTTTCATAATAGGCCCACTCTTTGACTACTTTGAAGCATTCTTACTACTACCAATAGAAGCCAAGCCCTAAATCTCGTATAACAACATAGGTGCCCGGAGCAGCGCCCCAAACAAAGAACACATTATTTATAGAACTCCTTGTAGAAGACGTCTCATTCCACCTAGTATGGAAGCAGTGTAAGGCTTCAACTAACAAACAGGACTTTCAACTGGATCTAATACTCCACAACAAGTTACAGAAAAAGTATACCTTGAGCGTAAGCACCTACGCATATAATCAAAATAGATTCGATTCGGGGAACTCCACTTAGCGCGGATCAATCATCCTCTTCTCTTGTAACAAAGACAGATGGATTACTTGAGAACAGGCAATGATGCTGCAGACTGACTTTCTAACAACACCGAGATACGCCCATAGCTTCTTATCCAGCTTCCTCACCAGCTACTGATCTATCTCATCGATTTAACATAGACCTGAGCTCGAACTACACTTACTCCCTTCCATAACACGTGCAAATAAAGGAATTAGGCTTCTGGAATTCCCTGATGCTCTATCACTAAAGAATTGAAACACTTATTGACTACTTATGTGCCATATCCAACTGTAATAGGTGGAACACAGGATAAAGATGTCACAATAATCAGAATGCTTAGCTCACTATGCGCTTAAGGGAAGAATAGAATCATGTATTGGCAAGGCCGTTAGCGAGTTCATTTCTTTGAAAGAGTAAGTAGCAAGTAAGGGATGAGTAAAGTAAGGAGTAAGGGGGAAGTTTCTTTGAGTTTAACCCTTACTAAAGATCGAGATCAGATCAGAAGTAATAGAATCATTCGCTAGGTATGATAGAGGAAGGGAAGGTAACCAACCATTATGCGCTCTTACATTAGATTATGAAATTCTTACTTGCACAGGTGAAGGAAGCAGTTTCAACAGGATAAGTAGTTAATATCATAAGAAGTAGTTTCGAAAGTGAACTGCAAGCGCAAAGTCGACCAGATGAACAAGTCCTGTTGTCGTTCCAAAAGTGATTTCGTTTCATCCGTGTTGGCAACAAGCGGCTCTTGCAAGGAAAGGGCCAGTCCTAACAAGCAAGAGATAGATCGACAAATAAGAGACAAATGGAGAAAACTCTAAGTAAGTATAAAGTTGGTAATGCTCTGTTCTGGCTGGCACTTTGATTTTTCATAGAATAATGTGCGCTCAAAAGATGACTGTTTGTCAAGAGAAGTGTGATTGTGTCGGTGCAGTAGCTCCTAGTATACGAGTTTTTTAGAGAACTTCTTTTGCCCGTCTCGCCTCGCCTCTCTTTTTCGCTTTTCAGATAATCCGCAGGTATAGAATATGGATTAGGATCATAAGCTGGAGCAGTTGATCATTTAGATTGAGTCTGATCTTCTTCATACGATTACTTTCGCACAGAACAAGCAAGGGCTTAAGGAGGCCAATAAGAAAGCTTACTCCGCTGAGTGAGAACTAGTCTCTTTCTTTTTCCTGAGTGAGAACTTATAGTCTTTCTTTTGATACTGCTCCCCTTCCTTTCCTACCGCACTGGCTCACTTTAGCCTAAGCATTCTGTCCTGTCTTCTAGATACCGACAACTCGGTTATAAGCCAATAACTTCTCGATACGACATCTTTCTTTCTATATATGGAGAACAAAGAGACTGAACTGACTCAAGCGAACTCCAAACTAATTGCCGGGTCTACTGCTTCCTTCGCATTCCAATCTTTCGATTTCTCTATTTTGATTGAATTGACTATATCAATCTTTCTATATTCTATTAGAATTGGACTATATTCTTATTTACGACAACTGAATTTGAAACTGGACTGTTTGAATGGAAGGAATAGAAGATTGATTGATGTCTGGCACCCCGAGACTCCAGTAAGCGTGTTAGCTATGGGCGACCAAGAGCTCTTCCAGAATGACCAGCAATGGCAAAAGCATAGCCCA
>JAQQAF010000086.1:47500-50000 GCA_029747655.1 Ensete ventricosum | reverse complement strand
AAACTGGCCGTTTTTGGCCGCCCGAGCGAGCGGCGAGCGACGGACGGCGAACGAAGCGAAGGGCAGCACCTTCCCTGCTACACCAATGCCACGTCCAGACGACCGCTCACGCGCCCACCGCAGCACGCGAAAACGGCCCAAAAACAGGCCAAAACTGGCCGTTTTCGGCCGCCCGAGCGAGCGGCGAGCGGCGGAGAGCGAACGAAGCGACGGGCGGCACCTTCCCTGCTATACGAAAGCCCCATCCACCCCTGTGCCACCCGGGGGGTTCCAGGGTGCTGAGATGGCTGACGTTTCGCACCGCTCACAACGGTCGCCGCGGCACGCGAAAACGGCCCAAAAACGGGCCAAAACTGGCCGTTTTTGGCCGCCCGAGCGAGCGGCGAGCGACGGACGGCGAACGAAGCGAAGGGCAGCACCTTCCCTGCTACACGAATGCCACGTCCAGACGACCGCTCACCGCGCCCACCGCAGCACACGAAAACGGCCCAAAAACAGGCCAAAACTGCCCGTTTTGGGCCGCCCGAGCGAGCGGCGAGCGGCGGAGAGCGAACGAAGCGACGGGCGGCACCTTCCCTGCTATACGAAAGCCCCATCCACCCCTGTGCCACCCGGGGGGTTACAGGGTGCTGAGATGGCTGACGTTTCGCACCGCTCGCCACGGTCGCCGCGGCACGCGAAAACAGCCCAAAAACAGGCCAAAACTGGCCGTTTTTGGCCGCCCGAGCGAGCGGCGAGCGACGGTCGGTGAACGAAGCGAAGGGCAGCAGCACCTTCCCTGCTACACGAATGCCACGTCCAGACGACCGCTCACCGCGCCCACCGCAGCACACGAAAACGGCCCAAAAACAGGCCAAAACTGGCCGTTTTGGGCCGCCCGAGCGAGCGGCGAGCGGCGGAGAGCGAACGAAGCGACGGGCGGCACCTTCCCTGCTATACGAAAGCCCCATCCACCCCTGTGCCACCCGGGGGGTTCCAGGGTGCTGAGATGGCTGACGTTTCGCACCGCTCGCTGCGGTCGCCGCGGCACGCGAAAACGGCCCAAAAACAGGCCAAAACTGGCCGTTTTTGGCCGCCCGAGCGAGTGGCGAGCGACGAACGGCGAACGAAGCGAAGGGCAGCACCTTCCCTGCTACACGAATGCCACGTCCAGACGACCGCTCACCGCGCCCACCGCAGCACGCGAAAACGGCCCAAAAACAGGCCAAAACTGGCCGTTTTGGGCCGCCCGAGCGAGCGGCGAGCGGCGGAGAGCGAACGAAGCGACGGGCGGCACCTTCCCTGCTATACGAAAGCCCCATCCACCCCTGTGCCACCCGGGGGGTTCCAGGGTGCTGAGATGGCTGACGTTTCGCACCGCTCGCTGCGGTCGCCGCGGCACGCGAAAACGGCCCAAAAACAGGCCAAAACTGGCCGTTTTTGGCCGCCCGAGCGAGCGGCGAGCGACGGACGGCGAACGAAGCGAAGGGCAGCACCTTCCCTGCTGCACGAATGCCACGTCCAGACGACCGCTCACCGCGGCCACCGCAGCACGCTAAAACGGCCCAAAAACAGGCCAAAACTGGCCGTTTTGGGCCGCCCGAGCGAGCGGCGAGCGGCGGAGAGCGAACGAAGCGACGGGCGGCACCTTCCCTGCTATACGAAAGCCCCATCCACCCCTGTGCCACCCGGGGGGTTCCAGGGTGCTGAGATGGCTGACGTTTCGCACCGCTCGCCACGATCGCCGCGGCACGCGAAAACGGCCCAAAAACAGGCCAAAACTGGCCGTTTTTGGCCGCCCGAGCGAGCGGCGAGCGACGGACGGCGAACGAAGCGAAGGGCAGCACCTTCCCTGCTACACCAATGCCACGTCCAGACGACCGCTCACGCGCCCACCGCAGCACCGAAAACGGCCCAAAAACAGGCCAAAACTGGCCGTTTTCGGCCGCCCGAGCGAGCGGCGAGCGGCGGAGAGCGAACGAAGCGACGGGCGGCACCTTCCCTGCTATACGAAAGCCCCATCCACCCCTGTGCCACCCGGGGGGTTCCAGGGTGCTGAGATGGCTGACGTTTCGCACCGCTCGCAACGGTCGCCGCGGCACGCGAAAACGGCCCAAAAACGGGCCAAAACTGGCCGTTTTTGGCCGCCCGAGCGAGCGGCGAGCGACGGACGGCGAACGAAGCGAAGGGCAGCACCTTCCCCGCTATGCGAAGGGTGATTGTGCAGACGACCGACCGTTCCCCGGTCCCGCCAAGGGATGCTTCGTTTGTCATGGGGTCCCATTGAATTGTCCCAGCTGGAGCATAGCGGGTTGGTGGGTCGAAGATGATTGCGCGGAGGACATTTGATGGTATAGAAGGGACGGTTCGTTCAGTTGGGACGCAGCAGCTTGCGCTTGCGCGTTCGTTCGTTTAGCTGCTGAGAGCAACAATCAATCAATCAAGAGCATGCTGCTGAGAGCAACAATCAATCAATCAAGAGCATGCTGCTGAGCCAGTCATACCGCTGCAGCAGCAGCGC
>JAQQAF010000086.1:25000-27500 GCA_029747655.1 Ensete ventricosum | reverse complement strand
GAAGCGACGGGCGGCACCTTCCCTGCTATACGAAAGCCCCATCCACCCCTGTGCCACCCGGGGGGTTCCAGGGTGCTGAGATGGCTGACGTTTCGCACCGCTCACAACGGTCGCCGCGGCACGCGAAAACGGCCCAAAAACAGGCCAAAACTGGCCGTTTTTGGCCGCCCGAGCGAGCGGCGAGCGACGGACGGCGAACGAAGCGAAGGGCAGCACCTTCCCTGCTACACCAATGCCACGTCCAGACGACCGCTCACGCGCCCACCGCAGCACACGAAAACGGCCCAAAAACAGGCCAAAACTGGCCGTTTTCGGCCGCCCGAGCGAGCGGCGAGCGGCGGAGAGCGAACGAAGCGACGGGCGGCACCTTCCCTGCTATACGAAAGCCCCATCCACCCCTGTGCCACCCGGGGGGTTCCAGGGTGCTGAGATGGCTGACGTTTCGCACCGCTCGCAACGGTCGCCGCGGCACGCGAAAACGGCCCAAAAACGGGCCAAAACTGGCCGTTTTTGGCCGCCCGAGCGAGCGGCGAGCGACGGACGGCGAACGAAGCGAAGGGCAGCAGCACCTTCCCTGCTACACGAATGCCACGTCCAGACGACCGCTCACCGCGCCCACCGCAGCACACGAAAACGGCCCAAAAACAGGCCAAAACTGGCCGTTTTGGGCCGCCCGAGCGAGCGGCGAGCGGCGGAGAGCGAACGAAGCGACGGGCGGCACCTTCCCTGCTATACGAAAGCCCCATCCACCCCTGTGCCACCCGGGGGGTTCCAGGGTGCTGAGATGGCTGACGTTTCGCACCGCTCGCTGCGGTCGCCGCGGCACGCGAAAACGGCCCAAAAACAGGCCAAAACTGGCCGTTTTTGGCCGCCCGAGCGAGTGGCGAGCGACGAACGGCGAACGAAGCGAAGGGCAGCACCTTCCCTGCTACACGAATGCCACGTCCAGACGACCGCTCACCGCGCCCACCGCAGCACGCGAAAACGGCCCAAAAACAGGCCAAAACTGGCCGTTTTGGGCCGCCCGAGCGAGCGGCGAGCGGCGGAGAGCGAACGAAGCGACGGGCGGCACCTTCCCTGCTATACGAAAGCCCCATCCACCCCTGTGCCACCCGGGGGGTTCCAGGGTGCTGAGATGGCTGACGTTTCGCACCGCTCGCTGCGGTCGCCGCGGCACGCGAAAACGGCCCAAAAACAGGCCAAAACTGGCCGTTTTTGGCCGCCCGAGCGAGCGGCGAGCGACGGACGGCGAACGAAGCGAAGGGCAGCACCTTCCCTGCTGCACGAATGCCACGTCCAGACGACCGCTCACCGCGGCCACCGCAGCACGCTAAAACGGCCCAAAAACAGGCCAAAACTGGCCGTTTTGGGCCGCCCGAGCGAGCGGCGAGCGGCGGAGAGCGAACGAAGCGACGGGCGGCACCTTCCCTGCTATACGAAAGCCCCATCCACCCCTGTGCCACCCGGGGGGTTCCAGGGTGCTGAGATGGCTGACGTTTCGCACCGCTCGCCACGATCGCCGCGGCACGCGAAAACGGCCCAAAAACAGGCCAAAACTGGCCGTTTTTGGCCGCCCGAGCGAGCGGCGAGCGACGGACGGCGAACGAAGCGAAGGGCAGCACCTTCCCTGCTACACCAATGCCACGTCCAGACGACCGCTCACGCGCCCACCGCAGCACGCGAAAACGGCCCAAAAACTGGCCAAAACTGGCCGTTTTCGGCCGCCCGAGCGAGCGGCGAGCGGCGGAGAGCGAACGAAGCGACGGGCGGCACCTTCCCTGCTATACGAAAGCCCCATCCACCCCTGTGCCACCCGGGGGGTTCCAGGGTGCTGAGATGGCTGACGTTTCGCACCGCTCGCCACGATCGCCGCGGCACGCGAAAACGGCCCAAAAACAGGCCAAAACTGGCCGTTTTTGGCCGCCCGAGCGAGCGGCGAGCGACGGACGGCGAACGAAGCGAAGGGCAGCACCTTCCCTGCTACACCAATGCCACGTCCAGACGACCGCTCACGCGCCCACCGCAGCACCGAAAACGGCCCAAAAACAGGCCAAAACTGGCCGTTTTCGGCCGCCCGAGCGAGCGGCGAGCGGCGGAGAGCGAACGAAGCGACGGGCGGCACCTTCCCTGCTATACGAAAGCCCCATCCACCCCTGTGCCACCCGGGGGGTTCCAGGGTGCTGAGATGGCTGACGTTTCGCACCGCTCGCAACGGTCGCCGCGGCACGCGAAAACGGCCCAAAAACGGGCCAAAACTGGCCGTTTTTGGCCGCCCGAGCGAGCGGCGAGCGACGGACGGCGAACGAAGCGAAGGGCAGCACCTTCCCCGCTATGCGAAGGGTGATTGTGCAGACGACCGACCGTTCCCCGGTCCCGCCAAGGGATGCTTCGTTTGTCATGGGGTCCCATTGAATTGTCCCAGCTGGAGCATAGCGGGTTGGTGGGTCGAAGATGATTGCGCGGAGGACATTTGATGGTATAGAAGGGACGGTTCGTTCAG
>JAQQAF010000085.1:47500-50000 GCA_029747655.1 Ensete ventricosum | reverse complement strand
GTCCCAACTGAACGAACCGTCCCTTCTATACCATCAAATGTCCTCCTCGCAATCATCTTCGACCCACCAACCCGCTATGCTCCAGCTGGGACAATTCAATGGGACCCCATGACAAACGAAGCATGCTGTGGCGGGACCGGGGAACGGTCGGTCGTCTGCACAATCACCCTTCGCATAGCGGGGAAGGTGCTGCCCTTCGCTTCGTTCGCCGTCCGTCGCTCGCCGCTCGCTCGGGCGGCCAAAAACGGCCAGTTTTGGCCCGTTTTTGGGCCGTTTTCGCGTGCCGCGGCGACCGTTGCGAGCGGTGCGAAACGTCAGCCATCTCAGCACCCTGGAACCCCCCGGGTGGCACAGGGGTGGATGGGGCTTTCGTATAGCAGGGAAGGTGCCGCCCGTCGCTTCGTTCGCTCTCCGCCGCTCGCCGCTCGCTCGGGCGGCCCAAAACGGCCAGTTTTGGCCTGTTTTTGGGCCGTTTTCGGTGCTGCGGTGGGCGCAGTGAGCGGTTGTCTGGACGTGGCATTGGTGTAGCAGGGAAGGTGCTGCCCTTCGCTTCGTTCGCCGTCCGTCGCTCGCCGCTCGCTCGGGTGGCCAAAAACGGCCAGTTTTGGCCTGTTTTTGGGCCGTTTTCGCGTGCCGCGGCGATCGTGGCGAGCGGTGCGAAACGTCAGCCATCTCAGCACCCTGGAACCCCCCGGGTGGCACAGGGGTGGATGGGGCTTTCGTATAGCAGGGAAGGTGCCGCCCGTCGCTTCGTTCGCTCTCCGCCGCTCGCCGCTCGCTCGGGCGGCCCAAAACGGCCAGTTTTGGCCTGTTTTTGGGCCGTTTTAGCGTGCTGCGGTGGGCGCGGTGAGCGGTCGTCTGGACGTGGCATTCGTGCAGCAGGGAAGGTGCTGCCCTTCGCTTCGTTCGCCGTCCGTCGCTCGCAGCTCGCTCGGGCGGCCAAAAACGGCCAGTTTTGGCCTGTTTTTGGGCCGTTTTCGCGTGCCGCGGCGACCGCAGCGAGCGGTGCGAAACGTCAGCCATCTCAGCACCCTGGAACCCCCCGGGTGGCACAGGGGTGGATGGGGCTTTCGTATAGCAGGCAAGGTGCCGCCCGTCGCTTCGTTCGCTCTCCGCCGCTCGCCGCTCGCTCGGGCGGCCCAAAATGGCCAGTTTTGGCCTGTTTTTGGGCGTTTTCGCGTGCTGCGGTGGGCGCGGTGAGCGGTCGTCTGGACGTGGCATTCGTGTAGCAGGGAAGGTGGTGCTGCCCTTCGCTTCGTTCGCCGTCCGTCGCTCGCCGCTCGCTCGAGCGGCCAAAAACGGCCAGTTTTGGCCCGTTTTTGGGCCGTTTTCGCGTGCCGCGGCGACCGCAGCGAGCGGTGCGAAACGTCAGCCATCTCAGCACCCTGGAACCCCCCGGGTGGCACAGGGGTGGATGGGGCTTTCGTATAGCAGGGAAGGTGCCGCCCGTCGCTTCGTTCGCTCTCCGCCGCTCGCCGCTCGCTCGGGCGGCCCAAAACGGCCAGTTTTGGCCTGTTTTTGGGCCGTTTTCGTGTGCTGCGGTGGGCGCGGTGAGCGGTCGTCTGGACGTGGCATTGGTGTAGCAGGGAAGGTGCTGCCCTTCGCTTCGTTCGCCGTCCGTCGCTCGCCGCTCGCTCGGGCGGCCAAAAACGGCCAGTTTTGGCCCGTTTTTGGGCCCGTTTTCGCGTGCCGCGGCGACCGTGGCGAGCGGTGCGAAACGTCAGCCATCTCAGCACCCTGGAACCCCCCGGGTGGCACAGGGGTGGATGGGGCTTTCGTATAGCAGGGAAGGTGCCGCCCGTCGCTTCGTTCGCTCTCCGCCGCTCGCCGCTCGCTCGGGCGGCCGAAAACGGCCAGTTTTGGCCTGTTTTTGGGCCGTTTTTGCGTGCTGCGGTGGGCGCGTGAGCGGTCGTCTGGACGTGGCATTGGTGTAGAAGGGAAGGTGCTGCCCTTCGCTTCGTTCGCCGTCCGTCGCTCGCCGCTCGCTCGGGTGGCCAAAAACGGCCAGTTTTGGCCTGTTTTTGGGCCGTTTTCGCGTGCCGCGGCGATCGTGGCGAGCGGTGCGAAACGTCAGCCATCTCAGCACCCTGGAACCCCCCGGGTGGCACAGGGGTGGATGGGGCTTTCGTATAGCAGGGAAGGTGCCGCCCGTCGCTTCGTTCGCTCTCCGCCGCTCGCCGCTCGCTCGGGCGGCCCAAAACGGGCAGTTTTGGCCTGTTTTTGGGCCGTTTTCGTGTGCTGCGGTGGGCGCGGTGAGCGGTCGTCTGGACGTGGCATTCGTGTAGCAGGGAAGGTGCTGCCCTTCGCTTCGTTCGCCGTCCGTCGCTCGCCGCTCGCTCGGGTGGCCAAAAACGGCCTGTTTTGGCCCGTTTTTGGGCCGTTTTCGCGTGCCGCGGCGACCGCAGCGAGCGGTGCGAAACGTCAGCCATCTCAGCACCCTGGAACCCCCCGGGTGGCACAGGGGTGGATGGGGCTTTCGTATAGCAGGGAAGGTGCCGCC
>JAQQAF010000085.1:37500-40000 GCA_029747655.1 Ensete ventricosum | reverse complement strand
CCAAGTGCAGATCTGCAGATTTCAGCCACGCCACGAGCGCTGCTGCAGCAGGCAGCATTGCGAGTGGCCGTCCCGTCCCCAAGTGCAGATCTGCAGATTTCAGCCACGCCACGAGCGCTGCTGCAGCGGGCAGCATTGCGAGTGGCCGTCCCGTCCCCAAGTGCAGATTTCAGCCACGCCACGAGCGCTGCTGCAGCGGCGGTATGACTGGCTCAGCAGCGGAGGACATTTGATGGTAAGGTTGATTTGCAGCATGCTCTTGATTGATTGTTGCTCTCAGCAGCTAAACAAACGAACGCGCAAGCGCAAGCTGCTGCGTCCCAACTGAACGAACCGTCCCTTCTATACCATCAAATGTCCTCCTCGCAATCATCTTCGACCCACCAACCCGCTATGCTCCAGCTGGGACAATTCAATGGGACCCCATGACAAACGAAGCATGCTGTGGCGGGACCGGGGAACGGTCGGTCGTCTGCACAATCACCCTTCGCATAGCGGGGAAGGTGCTGCCCTTCGCTTCGTTCGCCGTCCGTCGCTCGCCGCTCGCTCGGGCGGCCAAAAACGGCCAGTTTTGGCCCGTTTTTGGGCCGTTTTCGCGTGCCGCGGCGACCGTTGCGAGCGGTGCGAAACGTCAGCCATCTCAGCACCCTGGAACCCCCCGGGTGGCACAGGGGTGGATGGGGCTTTCGTATAGCAGGGAAGGTGCCGCCCGTCGCTTCGTTCGCTCTCCGCCGCTCGCCGCTCGCTCGGGCGGCCCAAAACGGCCAGTTTTGGCCTGTTTTTGGGCCGTTTTCGGTGCTGCGGTGGGCGCGTGAGCGGTTGTCTGGACGTAGCATTGGTGTAGCAGGGAAGGTGCTGCCCTTCGCTTCGTTCGCCGTCCGTCGCTCGCCGCTCGCTCGGGTGGCCAAAAACGGCCAGTTTTGGCCTGTTTTTGGGCCGTTTTCGCGTGCCGCGGCGATCGTGGCGAGCGGTGCGAAACGTCAGCCATCTCAGCACCCTGGAACCCCCCGGGTGGCACAGGGGTGGATGGGGCTTTCGTATAGCAGGGAAGGTGCCGCCCGTCGCTTCGTTCGCTCTCCGCCGCTCGCCGCTCGCTCGGGCGGCCCAAAACGGCCAGTTTTGGCCTGTTTTTGGGCCGTTTTAGCGTGCTGCGGTGGGCGCGGTGAGCGGTCGTCTGGACGTGGCATTCGTGCAGCAGGGAAGGTGCTGCCCTTCGCTTCGTTCGCCGTCCGTCGCTCGCAGCTCGCTCGGGCGGCCAAAAACGGCCAGTTTTGGCCTGTTTTTGGGCCGTTTTCGCGTGCCGCGGCGACCGCAGCGAGCGGTGCGAAACGTCAGCCATCTCAGCACCCTGGAACCCCCCGGGTGGCACAGGGGTGGATGGGGCTTTCGTATAGCAGGCAAGGTGCCGCCCGTCGCTTCGTTCGCTCTCCGCCGCTCGCCGCTCGCTCGGGCGGCCCAAAATGGCCAGTTTTGGCCTGTTTTTGGGCCGTTTTCGCGTGCTGCGGTGGGCGCGGTGAGCGGTCGTCTGGACGTGGCATTCGTGTAGCAGGGAAGGTGGTGCTGCCCTTCGCTTCGTTCGCCGTCCGTCGCTCGCCGCTCGCTCGAGCGGCCAAAAACGGCCAGTTTTGGCCCGTTTTTGGGCCGTTTTCGCGTGCCGCGGCGACCGCAGCGAGCGGTGCGAAACGTCAGCCATCTCAGCACCCTGGAACCCCCCGGGTGGCACAGGGGTGGATGGGGCTTTCGTATAGCAGGGAAGGTGCCGCCCGTCGCTTCGTTCGCTCTCCGCCGCTCGCCGCTCGCTCGGGCGGCCCAAAACGGCCAGTTTTGGCCTGTTTTTGGGCCGTTTTCGTGTGCTGCGGTGGGCGCGGTGAGCGGTCGTCTGGACGTGGCATTGGTGTAGCAGGGAAGGTGCTGCCCTTCGCTTCGTTCGCCGTCCGTCGCTCGCCGCTCGCTCGGGCGGCCAAAAACGGCCAGTTTTGGCCCGTTTTTGGGCCCGTTTTCGCGTGCCGCGGCGACCGTGGCGAGCGGTGCGAAACGTCAGCCATCTCAGCACCCTGGAACCCCCCGGGTGGCACAGGGGTGGATGGGGCTTTCGTATAGCAGGGAAGGTGCCGCCCGTCGCTTCGTTCGCTCTCCGCCGCTCGCCGCTCGCTCGGGCGGCCGAAAACGGCCAGTTTTGGCCTGTTTTTGGGCCGTTTTTGCGTGCTGCGGTGGGCGCGTGAGCGGTCGTCTGGACGTGGCATTGGTGTAGAAGGGAAGGTGCTGCCCTTCGCTTCGTTCGCCGTCCGTCGCTCGCCGCTCGCTCGGGTGGCCAAAAACGGCCAGTTTTGGCCTGTTTTTGGGCCGTTTTCGCGTGCCGCGGCGATCGTGGCGAGCGGTGCGAAACGTCAGCCATCTCAGCACCCTGGAACCCCCCGGGTGGCACAGGGGTGGATGGGGCTTTCGTATAGCAGGGAAGGTGCCGCCCGTCGCTTCGTTCGCTCTCCGCCGCTCGCCGCTC